>JBAKBP010028053.1:2500-25000 GCA_037953745.1 Lithodes maja | reverse complement strand
GTGTGATTTTTTCTTTTTGTATGTGTGTGTGTTTTCTTTTTGATTGTGTGTGTGTGTGTGTGTGTGTGTCTGCGTGCGTGCGTGTTTGTGTGTTTGTGTGGTATTTAACTCCCACATACCAGAGAGAGAGAAAGAGGGGGGGGGGGGCCGCTCTCATTCATCATGTGATATTTAACCCCCCCCCATTCTCTCTCTCTCTCTCTCTCTCTCTCTCTCTCTCTCTCTCTCTCTCTCGCTCTCGATCTCGATTCTTCCTGCACGTCTGTTTAATGTATCGTTGTTGCAATATATACATTATTATAACTCTCTCTCTCTCTCTCTTTCTCTCTGTCTGTCTGTCTGTCTATGTTTCTGTGTTTCGAGGTGATTCACCTTGCATGATGATTGGCTGTAATCTGAAATAATTACAATAATTATTACAATTATTATTATAGATGGGGCTTGATGGTGTGACTGTACTGTGTGTGTGTATGTGTGTTTATGTGTTTGTAATACTTGGTTTCTGTAAGTCATGTTTGTACTTATAATGCAGTTACTTTTGTGGACTCTGGAACTCTCTCCCTGAATTAATCTTTCCTTCTTCCTATGACGTAGGCTGTTTTAAACTTCATTTGTCCATGCATTTTGACCACAACGTCCCTTGAATTTGGCTCTCTGTCACTCCTTTGGCTTTGGGGGAGACACTCGCTACAGGAAGCCTGCCTTTTGTCTCCTTCGTACACATAGGAAAGAAGTATACACTATTTATGTTGATACTTACGTTTGGGTGCTAATCTCTCTTTCCCTCATAATCGCTACTACTTCCAATGTTGTCTTGTGTATAATACTTTTAAATAACACCCCGTTTTTAACATTAATCATCAATTACAACCCGCAATGCACTTGAATAAACTAATGAAAGCATATGGTCCTCCCGGGATTCGAACTCGGGTCACCACAAGCATCTAATCTATATCAGGACATAGACCTCTTGATGTATGACTCAATAATAAACTCAACTATATTGTTGTATTGTGTAAACATGTCACATAACAATAAACTATTTTTAATTTTAATATCTCTCTTATGGGAGAAAGGTTTATTTATTGATCGGTATATTTTGATATTCATTATGTGTTTAGCTTCCTCCCTAGACCTCCGTCAAACATAAACAAACATCCCCAAGGTCCCCCTACCTGGCCGAAGTCCGTTTCTTCCTAAATTACAGGCTAGTTATCGCTCGCCAGGAACAAGTCGACACCTAAACGGCACGAAAGGTCTTAAAAACGCCAAACTAATGGGGCGAACGTCTTAAAATCTGAAGAAAAGTTCCGGTACACAGTTTCTCCCTGTTTGTTTTAATCGTGTCCCTTTAATCGCAGGAGTCGGAGATAGAGATAATATTTAATCGCAGGAGTCGGAGATAGAGATAATATTTAATCGCAGGAGTCGGAGATAGAGATAATATTTAATCGCAGGAGTCGGAGATAGAGATAATATTTAATCGCAGGAGTCGGAGATAGAGATAATATTTCACCATCTGGACTATGCTCCCTCTTGACCCCTTCAGCACCATGACGCCTTTTTACCTCTGATTCTGGCTAAAACTTGACAATGTTATGCAGTTTAAGAAGGACCTGTGTTATTCAGAGGGTTTATTAAGATCGTAGTCACCCATTTAAGTCGAAGAGGTATATTTTATAAAAATAATACTATAGAAAATCGTCTAATGGTAACCAGTATAAGATGAATGTTACGTCATGGTGGTGAAGGGGTTAAGGAGAGCGTTACAAGGAGTTGCAAGGAATAGTTAGTATCTCAGAGACCTTGCGGTCCATTCCGGAGAGAAACTCTTAGTGGAAGGAGAGAAACTGTTTAGTGCACTACACTCATTACACAGTGTGCAAAATACTATCTACTCTCTTCTTGAACTGCTGAAGAACTGTTTACAACTTCTGAGGTAAGCTTGTTCCAGGTAGAACAAAACTTATATGTGAACAAATTCCACAAATACTAGTGCTGAACCTTTCAATTCTGAGAGCGAGAGAGAGAGGGAGAGGGAGAGAGAGAGAAACCAATTGAGTGGGTGTGGGTGTGGATTAAACAAGAAAGAAAGAAAGTGTAAGATTGTGTGTATGTCCTTGAGGAATGTGAGTGTGTGTGTGTGTGAGAGAGAGAGAGAGAGAGAGAGTGTCAGACAGTATATATGTGTGTGTGTGTGTGTGTGTGATAGAGATAGTATATGTGTGTGTAAGTGTGAGAGAGAAAGAGAGATGGTGTAATAATAATAATAATAAACGGTTTATTAAAGAATGGCAGCCTCATGAGCTGAAAATACTATTATGTGATAGTATATGTGTGTGTGTGTGTAAGAGAGAGTGTGCCTGTTGCTACATATGTGTGTTGTGTATGTGCGTTTGTATGTACGGTACGTGTTAGAAGTGGAATTTGGTCGTGTTAGCGTAGATAGCGACAGTTTTCAGACATTATAATATCTGAGTATCTGTATGGGGGCGTGTGCATTCTACACCTTATGTACGTGTGTTTGTCTGTGTATGTGTGTATTTAGGTGTGTGTGTGTGTGTATGTATGTATTTGTATGTTTGTATGTGTGTTTGTGTGTGTGTGTGTTCAGATATTATATTATGCGGGCGTGTGCACATACTCGGACATTGACTCTCGCTTATCAGTGTACGTGTGTGTGTGTGTGTATGTGTCTATGTATGTACTTACTCTAGTTGTACTTACTCTAGTTGTATTGCGGGAGTGAGCATGCTCGTTATTTCCCGCCTCCTATATGTGTGTAGGTGTTATATGTATCGTTGGAATGGCTGTGGATGTGTGTGTAGTCTGTATTTTTAGCCAATTGGCGACATCGGAAACGAAGGCTTAGGGTGGATCTGTATGGTACCATTCTCACTATAGACGGTACCGTCTCGTCCGAAGGCTTAGGTAGCCATCAGCTTAGGTGAACCATATGATACCCATCTCGCCTTGTACCATTTTTGCCAACCCCAGATGGGACGTCACAACGTCGTCCACTTATTCCAGGTACCTATTTACAGCTAGGTGAACTGAGGCTAACACATGAAAGGAGACAAGCCCAATTTGTCTCCGCCCGGCCGGGGATTGAACCCCCGACCCCTCGTGTGTGAGACGAGAGCTCTACCTACTAGGCTACGGGCTGTGTGTGTGTGTAGTGTGTGTGTATGTATGTATATAGTGTCGGGTGCAGCCAAATACACAAACTTGAACATCAGTAGGGAATGCGAGTAACCTTTCCACACACTCAACTTATCACACAGATCCTTCTTAAACTGCATACAATCGTTTAAATATAACTAACACAGAATCGAAAAGACGTTACCGGTACAGAAGGGGTTAATTTATGGAGAACAAAAGACTCCATCGAATGCATGGGGTAATATGTGATGATTTACATACGCAGCATAGGAGAAGGTACACTCGGATACCATAGTCTCTAGCTCACTCATAAGAAGGTACACTCGGATGCCATAGTCTGTAGCTCACTCATAAGAAGGTACACTCGGATACCATAGTCTCTAGCTCACTCATAAGAAGGTACACTCGGATACCATAGTCTCTAGCTCACTCATAAGAAGGTACACTCGGATGCCATAGTCTCTAGCTCACTCATAAGAAGGTACACTCGGATGCCATAGTCTCTAGCTCACTCATAAGAAGGTACACTCGGATACCATAGTCTCTAGCTCACTCATAAGAAGGTACACTCGGATACCATAGTCTCTAGCTCACTCATAAGAAGGTACACTCGGATGCCATAGTCTCTAGCTCACTCATAAGAAGGTACACTCGGATGCCATAGTCTCTAGCTCACTCATAAGAAGGTACACTCGGATGCCATAGTCTCTAGCTCACTCATAAGAAGGTACACTCGGATGCCATAGTCTCTAGCTCACTCATAAGAAGGTACACTCGGATACCATAGTCTGTAGCTCACTCATAAGAAGGTACACTCGGATGCCATAGTCTCTAGCTCACTCATAAGAAGGTACACTCGGATGCCATAGTCTCTAGCTCACTCATAAGAAGGTACACTCGGATGCCATAGTCTCTAGCTCACTCATAAGAAGGTACACTCGGATACCATAGTCTGTAGCTCACTCATAAGAAGGTACACTCGGATGCCATAGTCTCTAGCTCACTCATAAGAAGGTACACTCGGATGCCATAGTCTCTAGCTCACTCATAAGAAGGTACACTCGGATACCATAGTCTGTAGCTCACTCATAAGAAGGTACACTCGGATGCCATAGTCTGGACCCCTATGTGTGTTCTCTATACAATTATAACTACAATATATGGATTGACATTTGGATAGAACTTGCTTTTCAATAAATATTATTTATAGTTTTGTAGTTGATTTATAGAAAATGGTATTCATAAAATCACTTCCAGAGATATACTTCCATTATTAGAAATAGGTGAAGTCCTGGAATTTGTAAGAGTGGGCTGGAGATTATGGTAGCCGAGTGTACATTATTTGCTGATAACTCTATATTAGTCATACTTCATCATCATCTTTCTTTATTATAGTCTGGCTATTATCAGATTATTTCATTCAATTTAGAAGGTTTCACTTTATTAGTTGGGTGATTTTTCGAGTTTTTCATCCTACTTGTTTGGCAATTATGTGAGTCGATTATGAGAAATTTCACCTCATTCAGGTGCCTTATTATATTTATATATGTTATGTATTTTTAAATGTTTATTATATTACTATATATATATATATATATATATATATATATATATATATTTTTTTTTGGGGGGGGGCAGATATAGCGAACCTGCAATTTGGGATAACAGGCCTTCGTCCTGTTGTATTCAGTTTAATAAGGGCCTTCAGCAACTAACAGCCTTTGAACTATCTCACTTAACCCCTTTTACTGCCAAAGCTGCAAACAATTGTCTAAACCTAGGTAGAAGCACCTGAACAATACGTCACCGGCACAGAAGGGGTTAATATAAGATAATGGTTTATAAGTTACTGCTACCACCATATGGAGGACATTGTGGAGAGATGGTTGATTTATCTGGCACTCCTTCTCCCTCATGCTTAACCCCATTAGTTTTCAGATATTAAGACGTTCGGCCCATTAGCTTGGCGATTTTAAGATCTTTTGTCCCATTTTTGTGTCCAATATTAAAACCTTTCATGCAGTTTAGGTGTCGATTATTCCTGACGAGCGGAAGCGAGCCTGTAATTTAAGAGAAATCGGCCTTCGGCCGGAACACTTTTCTATCGAAAAATGTACAAATTTTGAAGGGGAGGAAACTTAAAACAAAAACATAATAATAATAATAATAATAATAATAATAATAATAAGAAGAAGAATTCATATTTTTTCACCAACCAACTTTACTTCTAAACTCAATTAATGACATCAAGAAATACATACATCCAAGGACTCGAACCTAGGATACTCACACCGAAATTCCGCCCATCTCCCCGTAATACCCAATTATTTAAGTATTCAATTATACAAGTAAATTAATTGCCTCGATGGAATGCATTAGTTTGCCCTATGCATTGTTTGTCTGTACGCTACATCCCCTCGGCTTGATAACAGGGCCTTGTAACGTTTGGGGCAATGGGGAAAGTCCAAGTGTGTGTGTGTGTGTCTGTCTGTCTGTCTGTCTGTGTGTGTGTGCCTATGTTTTTTTTCCTGCGTTTGTTTGTCTGCCTGTTTGGAAACTGTCAAATAAAAACACCGATCAGCAAGAAAAACAAAACAAAAAATATGCAACTACCATCGATATTTTCACTCGCATTAATATTCCCACATCTCCCGTATCACAAAATAACTAATACACACGAGAGAGAGAGAGAGAGAGAGAGAGAGAGAGAGAGAGAGAGAGAGAGAGAGAGAGAGAGAGAGAGAGAGAGAGAGAGAGAAAGAGAGAGAGAGAGATGATAGAGGTATTCCGGTACATAACGTTTCGAACTTTAGGGGAAAGTCCAGAGATGCAGGGGGTGTTATTGTCGTTGTTATTGTTATGTGTGTGTGTGTGTGTGTGTGTGTACTTACTCTAGTTGTACTTACTCTAGTTGTATTGCGGGAGTGAGCATGCTCGTTATTTCCCGCCTCCTATATGTGTAGGTGTTATATGTATCGTTGGAATGGCTGTGGATGTGTGTGTAGTCTGTATTTTTAGCCAATTGGCGACATCGGAAACGAAGGCTTAGGGTGGATCTGTATGGTACCATTCTCACTATAGACGGTACCGTCTCGCCCGAAGGCTTAGGTAGCCATTAGCTTAGGTGAACCATATGATACCCATCTCTCCTTGTACCATTTTTGCCAACCCCAGATGGGACGTCACAACGTCGTCCACTTATTCCAGGTACCTATTTACAGCTAGGTGAACTGAGGCTAACACATGAAAGGAGACAAGCCCAATTTGTCTCCGCCCGGCCGGGGGATTGAACCCCCGACCCCTCGTGTGTGAGACGAGAGCGCTACCTACTAGGCTACGGCTCTGTGTGTGTGTGTGTGTGTGTATGTGTGTGTGTGTGTGTGTGTGTGTGTGTGTGTGTGTGTGTGTTACTCACTCAGTTACTTGTTCGTCAAGGGGAATCCACGCAATGCGAGCTAAGCTCATTATTATCGCGCCTCCTTAACTGGGAATGTATTGCGTGAAATGCATGTTAAGCGTTTTATGTACTGTTGGAATGGCTGTGGATGTGTGTGTAGTCTGTATTTTAGCCAATTGGCGACATCGGAAACGAAGGCTTAGGGTGGATCTGTATGGTACCATTCTCACTATAGACGGTACCGTCTCGCCCGAAGGCTTAGGTAGCCATCAGCTTAGGTGAACCATATGATACCCATCTCGCCTTGTACCATTTTTGCCAACCCCAGATGGGACGTCACAACGTCGTCCACTTATTCCAGGTACCTATTTACAGCTAGGTGAACTGAGGCTAACACATGAAAGGAGACAAGCCCAATTTGTCTCCGCCCGGTGTGTGTGTGTGTGTGTGTGTGTGTAACTGCGTAGGAACGTTGGTAAGGGTTTTCATAGTGAGGCTGGCTGTGTGTGTGTGTGTGTGTACAGTATGTGTATTTAGGTTAAGGGGGGGTGTGTACAGTATGTGTATTTAGGTTAAGGGGGGGGATGATGTGCTTAATTATTTGCTCATTTATGTATTTTGTTATTACAAATTTGCTTGCCCCCTTAACCTTCATCAAGCTTAAATAACTCCCCCCCCCCCCCCCCCACCCAAGACCCTCCTTCAAGATATATTTGTACATTTTCCAATAGAAGAATGGGCCGGTTCCTCTTAACTTACAGGTTTGCTATCTCTCGCCAGGAAAAATCGACACCTAAAGGTTTTAAAATCGACAAACTAATGGGGCGAACGTCTTAAAATCTGAAAACTAATGGGGCTAAGCATGAGGAAGGAGAGTGGGGGGGGGGGGGATCAGAAAAACGACCCATCTCCCCTATAATGTAAATGCGTAGTAGCGTACCAGTTTTCCTATTGTGCATGCGTGCGTGTGTGTTTTTTTTTAATCAGTAATGCTATCTGCTAAAAACGCGAATTTTTGCCCAGATAAGGTGAACGTCTGTGTGTGTGTCTGTGTGTCTGTGTGTGTGTGTGTGTGTATATTTGGTTGTGTATTTTTTACTTGTTTTTGTGTTGTGTTTGTTTTGTTTATTTGTTTGTTGTGCCTGTATAAGTCTGTGTTTTGGTTGTTTGTTTTGTGTATGTTTTTTGTAGTTGTGTGTATGTATATTTGTTTGTGTTTTTGTTTTATTTAAATGTGTTTGTGGTTGTTTGTTGTGCCTGTATAAGTCTGTGTTTTGGTTGGTTGGTATTGTGTATGTATGTTGGTATATTTGTTTATATATGTGGTTTGCTTTGTGTCTGTTAATTTGCTTACGGTATCTGTTTGTAAGCAGAATATATATACTGTATATATATATATATATATATATATATATATATATATATATATATATATAGAGAGAGAGAGAGAGAGAGAGAGAGAGAGAGAGAGAGAGATAATATTATTTTCATTTTTTTTAACTAATACAGCATTGAACATTAAACAAGATTTTACTTACTATTAAGGGGAGGTATTTAGTATGTTCCATAGACCTCCATCAAGCTTAAAATTACTCCCCCTCGAGTCCCTTTCAAGATCAATTTGTACATTTTTCGGTAGAAAATGTCCCGGCCAAAGGCCGGTTCCTCTTAAATTACAGGCTCGCTATCGCTCGCCAGGATAAAATCGACACCTGAATTGCACGAAAGGTCTTAATATGGGGTGAAAGTTCTTAAAATCGCTAAACTAATGGGGCAAACGTTTTATAATATCAAAAGCAATGGGGCTAAACATGAGTGAGAAAGGGGTCAAGAAAAAAATCCCTCAAGTGGAGATCTCCCCCCTTAAGTATTAACATATATTGATTATTTGAAATAATGTCTACCATTACAACACGGGTTTGTTGATATGTGTATAAGTGATTGTGTGATTCAATACATATGTGTGTAAGTGATTGTGTGATTCAATACATATGTGTGTAAGTGATTGTGTGATTCAATACATATAACGACCTACCGTGATTTGTGATCTAGGAGTTAACCCAAAAAGTAAGCGACTGAATTGATAAATGGGCTAATGTTTTACAAGTAATGATTACACTCCGTTTCTTTTCATCTGACGGTAAATTGGATCTCTTAGCAGGTAATTTCTGGATACTTAGTGGACAAGTATGGAACCACTATGTCTCAAGTATATATAATTACCACCATATTTCACTACAACATCTTCAAAATAACTCGGAAATCTTGATGGGAACTTTGCAAATTACTGTCAGTTGGAAAGAAACCTGTTGGTATAGTTATATTTACCAGAAAGTGTTGGTATTAATAACCATAATGCTGACAAGAATAATTACATACTCAACGTTAATTACAATATAAGGAGCGTTGATTAAAGATAAGTACAACGCTAACGAAGATGTAAATATATGAATAACCTGATGATGACACCCTGACCGTAAGTCGTATAATATATTGTTCGCGGGTACATGCCAGAGTCCCTGATCCCTGATACTATGTGGGGAAAGTCCAAGTGTAATACAGTGGTAGAGGGTTCAGTGGCTTCCTGTGTAACTTTGCTTGCTTGTTCGTCAAGGGGAATCCACGCAATGCGAGCTAAGCTCATTATTATTGCGCCTCCTTAACTGGGAATGTATTGCGTGAAATGCATGTTAAGTGTTTATGTATCGTTGGAATGGCTGTGGATGTGTGTGTAGTCTGTATTTTAGCAATTGGCGACATCTGGAAACGAAGGCTTAGGGTTACTCTGTACGATACCATTCTCACTACGGTACCAGTCTCACCCGAAGGCTTAGGTTGACCAGTAGCTTAGGTTGACCAGTACGATACCCATCTCACCTTGTAACCGATCACCAACCCCAGATGAGACGTCACAACTTCGTCCACTTATACCAGGTTCCTATTTATACTGCTAGGTGAACAGAGGCTACACCGTTAGGAGACTTGCCGAAATGTCTCAAATGTGTGTGCGTGTGTGTGTGTGTGTGTGTGTTTATATGTGTTGTGTACTCGAGCATAAATTTGTGTGGGTTGTGTATGTGTGTGTTTGGACACTTGATCCTAAGTGTTTTGGAGGACAAGCAGCCTAGAGGGGTCACTAGACCTGTTGTTGCTTGATTTCCGTTGCACTCCTTTGTGTACCTCTATGTGTGCGTGTGCCTCTGTGTGTGTGAGTTTTGTTTGTATGTGTGTGTGTGTGTTTATGTGTCTATATGTACGTATAGTAGCCTGACTACATTTGATAGCACCGAAGAGCGTACCGCCCTAAAGTTATCGTCAGGAATCAGTATTTTACACACGATAAGAGAACACCACTCTCTGTGTATATATAAGACCTGGTCACAACATCTTTGCCAACGACCCTTCTTCTTTCATCAATGTGACCAACATAACCATCGTCAATCAACCAGTACTATAATCCTACCTGCTAAGGGGGGATGGTCGGTTTTTCCGGCCTCCCTTCTCCCTCATGTTGAGTTCCATTAGTTTTCAGATTTTTAGACGTTCGGCTCATTAGTTTGGAAATATTAAGTTTTTTCGACCCATTTCTTTGTCAATAATAAGACGTTTCGTGTCTTTCAAAATATCTATTGTTTCTTGGCTAGCCATAGCTAGTCTGTAATTAAGTGGGGATAGGCTTTCGGCCGGGACATATTCGTACCGAAAACTATACAAATTCATCTAGAAGAAGGATCTTGGGGATGTTTGTTTGTTTTTAAAGTTTGATGGAGGTCTAGAGAAGAAAGAAAAATATGTATTTGTATGTATGTATGTATGTATTTACTCAGGGCCATTCCCCAGTTTTCCTTTTATTTATTTTGTTCATATAGATATATGAAAAAATCAACCAGAACTCTACCCTATCCCTTTAACAGTACCCCACCAGTACCCTTGATCTAACTATGTTCTTTGATCCCCTATTATCAGCCATTATCACTCCAAGGTCTTTCACACTTGCCTATATTTCTATTACGAAGTTAGATTTGGGTATGTAGGAGGTGTTTCTCTAAGAGGGAACAGTATATTTTGGGCGATTATTTAGTTTATTTATTATTTACCATAGTTTCCTTCCATCAAACTTGAACAACCATATTGCGAATTAATACAAATCTATAATAGTAGGGGTGCTAGTACAGGACCTTGTGAATCAATAATAGTAGGGGTGCTAGTACAGGACCTTGTGAATCAATAATAGTAGGGGTGCTAGTACAGGACCTTGTGAATCAATAATAGTAGGGGTGCTAGTACAGGACCTTGTGAATCAATAATAGTAGGGGTGCTAGTACAGGACCTTGTGAATCAATAATAGTAGGGGTGCTAGTACAGGACCTTGTGAATCAATAATAGTAGGGGTGCTAGTACAGGACCTTGTGAATCAATAATAGTAGGGGTGCTAGTACAGGACCTTGTGAATCAATAATAGTAGGGGTGCTAGTACAGGACCTTGTGAATCAATAATAGTAGGGGTGCTAGTACAGGACCTTGTGAATCAATAATAGTAGGGGTGCTAGTACAGGACCTTGTGAATCAATAATAGTAGGGGTGCTAGTACGGGACCTTGTGAATCAATAATAGTAGGGGTGCTAGTACGGGACCTTGTGACACTGGACTTTGGGCATCTGATGACCTAGATGTGGCTTGGACTGCTTCCACTTTACGGAGAGGGTGTAGACATATTCACATTCCAATTTACCTGTGATACCTTTGGCTGTAAGTGTGTGGCCCTATTGTGTGTGTGTGTGTGTGTGTGTGTGTGTGTGTGTGTGTGTGGAGTTACTCGTAGAGACAGATTGAGGAATGAAGAGATACGTAGGAGAGTGGGGCAGCAGGAACATTTGTCAGCCAGAGTGGACAGAAGGGTGCTGAGCTGGTATGGTCATGTTGAACGAATGGGAGATGAAAGGCTTACAAAGAGAATATGTGAGTCAGGTACAAGGGGAGATAGAAGGGCAGTAAGACCCCCATTGAGATGGAGAGACTGTGTAAGAAAGGCTTTGGATGATAGAGGAATGACTATAGATCAGGCAGGGGAAGTGGTGGTGGACAGGAGTGAATGGAGAATGCTTGTGAATAGTTGAGTGAACACGTGGTCATTTGGAGTAAGGGGTCGGGCGCAAGTTCGACTAGATAATAGTCCATCAGGCGCCTGGCCCGGGGGGACGATTAATATGAAGGGTGTGCCTGGAAGTGTGGTGGGAGGGCTTGTGGCTTTGGCTCCGCTGCATGTCTGCCTGCCGAGATCGGAACCTCTCCGGGTGGTCAGGGGCTGGGGGAGTGCTGGAGCGACCTTGGTAACCCTGGTCTCTGGGTCTTCTCCTGGGTGACCTGGATGTGTGTGAGTTTGTGTTTTTTATCTGTGTTTATTTTTTGTTTTATGTTGTTTTTGTGTTTTCCCTGTTCTTGCTCTGTCTTGAGTTGGCTACCCCCAAAATGGGGATTGGGCCTGAGCATATAGATAGATAGATAGAGTGTGTGTGTTTGTGTGTTGAGCAAAGGTTTCCTGTTGTGTGTGTGTTTTCCTGTGTGTTGTTGTTGTTGTTGTTGTTGTTGTTATTATTATTATTGTACGTGCGCAGTGCCGGTCAGATGTTTCCTGTTCAATGTGTTTGTGTTGTTGTGGATGCTGCTGTTGTCTTTTAAGAATGTGAACTATATACTGGTGTGTGTGTGTGTAATAATAATAATAATAATAATAATAATAATAATAATAAACGGTTTATTAAAGAATGGCAGCCTCATGAGCTGAAAATGTGTGTGTGTGTGTGTGTGTGTGTGTGTGTGTGTGTGTACATGTGTATTACCGGTGTGCATGGGTGTGTGTGTGTCCATATTTTACAAGTGTCTGTCTTAAAACTACCAAAATATAACGCCAGATATCTGAACAAAACTAACTATACTCAAATCAGAAAACCTAGGCCATTTCTTACATCAAACCCGTCATTTTCCCCCCTTTTCCCTCATGTTTATCTCCATTAACTTTGAGATTTTAAGACGTTCGCCCTATTAATTTAGCGATTATAAGACCTTTCGCCCCATTTATTTACCAATTTGAAGACATCATGCCATTTACTGTAGGTGTCGATTTTTCCCCCGGCGAGCGATAGAGAGCCTGCAATTTAGGAGGAATTAATGAAGAGGGGAGAGAGAGTACAAAGGAGTACAAAGGAAATCAAGCAACAACATATCTAGTGACCCTTCTAGGTTGCTTGTCCTCCAAAACACTGAGGATCAGTGTCCAAACAGTGGTTTAGAGTGGGTAAGGGAACATTGGAAAGGGAATTACTGCCCTGGAACTAATGTCCGTGGCAGGAGTAGGAAGTTAGTAGAGGACAGATGGGTTAGTAACTGAGGGGGGGATAAAATAAAGTTATTCATTTACAAACGCAGTCAGTCGCGGGTTTGATGAGAGATATTTGTCTAGGCACAGTTTAAATGAATCAACGGTGATGCAGTCTATAACGTTTCGGGGAAGCCCATTCCACAAGTTGACAACTCGATTGAAGAAGAAATTCTTAGATTCGTGCGAGTTAAACGATTTACCAATAATTTTGCAACCGTTTCCCCTCGTGTAATTAGATTGGTCGATAGTGAAGTACTTACTACAGTTCATATTGTCGATGCCTTTGATGATTTTGAACACTTGAATTAAGTCACCTCTTAATCTGCGCTGGGTTAAAGGAAATAGATTTAATTCTCTAAGACGCTCTTCGTATGGTTTGTTCTTTAGGCTAGGTATCATTTTGGTAACTCTACGTTGAACTCGTTCTAGCTTGTTTATATCTTTTGGTAATAAGGGCACCAGGATTGAACGCAGTATTCCAGAAGAGGGCGGACTAAGGAATTGTAAAGGGTTAGGATAACTTCTTTGGATTTATGCTCAAATGACCTGCCTATAAAGCCAATTATTTTGTTTGCCTTCTTAACAACTTCTGAACATTGTTGACTCGGTTTTAGGTTACTCGATATTGTTACTCCCAGATCGGTTTCTCTGTTTACATTCTTAAGCTGAGTGCCATTCATCGAATAGTTTGCTTTCTCATTTAGGTATCCGACATGTAGTACTTTACATTTGTCCGCATTGAAACTCATTTGCCAAATTTGGGCCCAACATGACAATTTATCTAGATTGTGTTGCATATCGTCAACTTGTTCTTTTGAGAGTACGCTATTTGCAATTTTTGTATCGTCAGCAAATTTTGAGATTGTACAGGTGAGACCCTCATCTATGTCGTTGATGTAAATTAGAAAGATAATTGGTCCTAGTACCGATCCCTGGGGTACCCCGCTACTTACATTGGTCCATTTAGATGCCTTACCGTTTATGACTACTCTTTGCTTTCTGTTGCTGAGCCAATTTTCTATCCATTTCAACACACCGTCTTGTATTCCATGCGCTTTTAGTTTTAGCAGTAAACATTTGTGGGGAACTTTGTCAAAGACCTTTTGAAAATCAAGGTATATAATATATACAACTTTACTCTCATCGTAGAAGTTGAGGATATCGTGGAAGAAGTCTAAGAGGTTTGTTAAACAGGAACGTTTTTTACGAAAGCCGTGTTGAGTATCTTTAAGTATGTTATTTTCCTCTAAGTGATTTAAGAGTCTGTCTCGTATGACCGTTTCTAGCATTTTACATACAACTGAGGTTAAGCTAATTGGACGATAGTTACTGGGTAGGGATTTGCTGCCTTTTTTTAATATCGGTGTTACGTTGGCTAGCTTCCACTGATCAGGCATAGTTCCAGACTGCAAGGATTTATTGAATAGTAATGTCAGTGGTTTGGAGAGCTCATCCTTAGCTTCCTTTAGAACTCTAGGCGATATTGTATCAGGTCCTGGCGTTTTATTTACCTTGAGTTTATCTAAACAATTCAATACTTCTCTCTCTGTAACGGTGATATTGCTTAGAACATCTGAATTATCAATCTGAATCGGCGATGGTGTAGGGATATCACTGAGGTCTTCTGTTGTAAAAACTGATGCAAAGAAGGTATTGAGGGCATTACTCATTTGTACTTCGTCTTTGATGTATTCTCCATTTTCATCGACTAACGGTCCAACAGTTGAAGTAACTACTTTTTCCTTTCTGATATAACTATAGAATTCTTTCGGGTTTGATTTACTTTGATTCACAATATGTAACTCTAAGGTCTTTTTACTTTGCTTAATTAACTTTTTGGCTTTGCGTCGTAGCTCTACAAATTTCACCCGTTCTTCGTCATTTTGTGAGGATTTTAATCTATCATTTGTAAATTTTTTAGCAAGCAGGCAGTTTGAAATATCTTTATTCCACCATTTGGGCTTATTATTATGGCCCGGACGCCGTATTTTCGATGGTATGCAGTCTTGCACTGCTTTTAGGTAAGTGGTTTCGAATAACTTCCAAGATGTATTTATGTCGTTATTGTTAATTAAAAAGTTCCAGTCAGTTTCTTTAAACATAGCTCTAAGTTTATAGAAGTTTGCTTTCTTGAAATTAGGGACTTTTTCGATGCTACTATTTGGTTCGTTTCTAGTAAAGTTTAAAGTGAAAGTTATCGTACGATGGTCGCTGTTACTGAATTCATCACCAACATTCAAATTCTCTATTAATTCTTCTTTTGTTGCAAGTACAATGTCAAGAACGTTATTACCACGGGTCGGCGTTCGAACAAATTGATAAAGCGAACTCTCTTGCAAGTTCGTATACAAGTCATGTCCGGAGTGTGAAGTAAGAGTATCGCCCCACTTGGTCACAGGTAAATTAAAGTCGCCAAAAATTACGGTATCTTGTGAGTTACTTACATCTGCAATTTGTTCGTAAATTTCTCTGTCAGTTTGCACTGATTGAGCTGGAGGTCTGTATATTAACGCAAGTATTTTTTTTGTACCTTTATTATTCTTTATTAGCACAAAAGATGTGTCGACGTTCACAATTTGAGGTTTTGACACGAGGGTCGGGTTAAGACTTTCTTTGATATAAAATAAAACGCCACCTCCATTTTTATTTATTCGGCTGTTCTCAAACATTACATAACCGGGAAGTGAATACTCTGCTAAAAAGTCTCTATCTTCTGTATTGAGCCAAGATTCTGTTATGCCAATCACATCATAATTTTCTGTAAACACTAGTTCCTCTAAATCTGAAAATGTATTGCGTATGCTACGAGCATTTGCATAGAAAACCTTTAAAGTTGTGGTTTTAGAACTCACACAACATTCTTTCATCGAATTTTTGGTTCTGGTCGGATCTACATTTACATTCATGGCTGTCCTTGGTCCTCGGTCGTTATCCCTGGCGGTTTTGTATTTGGGTCGTGTTGGTGGAGCTTTATCCAAATTCGCGGTTCTTGACGGATTAGTATTTAATTCCTTTGTAGGTTGCCGTCCTCGCTGTCTTCGGTCCTCCTTCCTGGTTGTCCTGTGCTGAGTCGATTTCTTCTCCGAAAATCCTTCACCACATCGTTGAGAAGACGCCTAAAACGTGCTACTCCCACCTGGTTCAGATGAACTCCATCGTCCGAAAACAAATAGTCATCGTAGTAGAAATTGTCCCAGGTGTTGACGAATCCCACGTTCTCCTTCCTGCAGAGGTTTGCTAGACAACGATTTGTGCTGGTGGCTATGTTGCAAAATCGGCTCTCTACACCGAGCCGGGGGACGATTCCTGAGACGATGATCCTTGATGACTTCTCCTTAAACGACTTGATCAGCTGCTGGTACTTTAAAAGCAGAGAGAGAGAGAGAGAAGAGAGAGAGAGAGAGATAGAGAGAGAGAGAGAGAGAGAGAGAGAGAGAGAGAGAGAGAGAGAGAGAGAGAGAATCAGAATCAGAATATTTATTTTTCCATTTTACAATGGTTCTTCACATAAAACATTAAAAAAATATTAAAATACATACATTATATATATATACATATTTACAATAAGAAACATCTCTAGTATGTTACTGTGGACAGTCTTCAATATCTATAAAACAAAAATTACAGTTACAGTATTATTACATTTTTTTTTTTTATAGATCCATTTCATGTTTCAGAATATAATTTTTTAATATATGCTTAAACGTGTTTAGGTTATTTGTGTCCTTTACTGATCTCGGCAACCTATTCCATATGTTAGGACCTGCTACCAAAAGCGATCGTTCACCATAAAAGGTGTTTGTTCTCTGTACATATTGATGGTTTTGCTGTCTTGTGTTACTATTTATGATTTCATTAACAATTTCATGGTATGGGAGGGAGAAGAAGAGAAGTAGTGGAGGAGGAGGTGGGGATCAGGAGGTCAGAAGTGTGGGAAGCCATGAAAAGAGTGAAGTTGGGGAAAGCACCAGGAACAGATGGAGTGTGTGGGGAAATGTTGAGGTATGGTGGTGAGATAGTGATAGAATGGGTATGGAAAATGTGCAAACTAGCATGGGAGAAGGGGAGTGCACCCGATGACTGGAAGACTGGCATAATAGTCCCCCTATATAAGGGCAAAGGGGAAAGAGGAGTGTGTGGTAACCACCGAGGAATATGTCTTCTAAGCGTAGTAGGGAAGGTATACAGTAGGGTAGTGATTGAGAGAGTGAGAGTGAGAACGGAGAAATGGATAGGCGACGAGCAGGGAGGCTTTAGGAAGGGAAGAGGATGTGTAGATCAGATTTTTACCCTGAATTGTGTTGTGGAGAAGTATCTGGAGAAGAAACAAAAGGTGTATGTTGCCTTTATGGACTTGGAGAAGGCCTATGACAGAGTGGATAGAGAAGGTTTGTGGAAAGTACTTAGAATATACGGAGTAGAGGGCAAGTTGCTGAAAGCAGTGAAGAGCATGTATGAGGGTGCAAAGGCGGCAGTACGTGTGGAGAGTGAGCAGAGCGAGTTCTTTGACCTGAATGTTGGTTTGAAACAGGGGTGTGTGATGTCCCCGTGGTTGTTTACTGTATATATGGATGGAGTTATGAAAGAAATACTATCAAGAGCAGTGGATGTTGGTGTATCGCTGAAAAGGGAGGGAATTGAGTGGAAGCTACCTATACTGCTGTTTGCGGATGATACAGTTCTGATGAGTGATAATGAATGGGAGTTGCAGGGTCTGGTAAATGAGTTTGGAACAGTGTGCGAAAAACGGAATTTGAAGGTAAATACGGGGAAGAGCAAGGTTATGGTCTTCGAAAGGGGTGAAGTCACAGAGTGTGAGATGAAGCTGAACGGTCAGGCTATGGAGATCGTCAACTCTTTTAAGTATCTGGGCAGTGTGTTGAGTAAAGATGGGACTATGGATGAAGAGGTGCGGGAGAGGGTACAACAGGGGAAGAGGGTTGTAGGAACGCTAAAAGCAGTAACAAGAAATAGGGTGGTCAGTATGGAAGTGAAGAAGTCCTTGCATGACAGTGTGGTAATCCCGACACTGACTTACGGAAGCGAAGCATGGACGTTGGTTGAGAGACTCAGACCAAGAGTGAGAGCAGTGGAAATGAATTACTTAAGGAGTGCGTGCGGAATTACATGGAGGGATAGACAGACTAATGAGGAAGTAAGAAGGAGGTGTGGTGTGGAGGTAGATGTGCTGGAAAGTGTGAAAAGGAACAACTTGAGATGGTTCGGCCATATGGAACGTATGGAAAGCGAGAGAATGACTAAGAGGGTGTACGAGAGCGAGGTGGAGGGACAGAGGGGGAGAGGTAGACCGAATATGAGGTGGAAGGATGGAGTGAGGAACTACATGAATGAAGGCGGTGCTGGTTGGGAGGAGGGGCGTCGACTGACTGGGGACAGAGGTGCATGGGGGCGGTTCGTTCGTGGCCACCCCTTCGGGGATCACGGCGTCAGGCAATAGATAGATAGATAGATTAACAATAGGAAAGTGTATTAGCCAGTTTGGAATTAGCTTATGCCTTTCTTTATACACCGCAATAGCTGTATCATATATATATTTTTGCTTTATTTTTAGCCACTCTAATTCCTTTATTATCGGAGTTACATGGTCGTATTTTTTTGCTCCACCCACTGCTACCTTTGTAGCAAAATTCTGCATTTTTTGTACAGTATTTAATATAGTGCAATTAGTTGAACCCCATATCATTATGCAATAATTTATCAAACTTAAAATTAGCGATTGAATCACAATGACCCTAGTAGCTTTGTCAAAATTACCTTTTATACGATTCACATACATCAACGTTCCCATGACTTTCTTGTTCAGTTAACTTGTGTGTTTGTTGAAAAGCATGTTACAATCCATATGTAGACCTAAATTTGTTACATGTGTACAAGGTATAATTTTATGATCATCGAGTTGTATACATACATTTGAGGGTATTTGAGATAAAAGCTGTCTAGTGCCAAGGAAAATGCATTGAGTTTTATTTGCATTCAACATAAGACCATTTCTCTGGAAATATTGTTTCACTATTTTGAGTGTATTTTCTGTTTTGCTAATTACATTAGTTAGTTCATCCAGAGTGCCTGAGTGAATTATCTGTGTATCATCAGCATACTGAATGAGCAAACAATCTTTAACATAGTTTAGTAAATCATTGACAAATATAATAAATAGAATGGGTCCTAGAATAGAGCCTTGAGGCACTCCATATGTTACATGTAAAGTAAATGAGACTGTATCACCCAACTGCACAGCCTGTGTCCTATCGGTCAAGTAATTCATAAGCCAGAATGAGTCAATATTTAATTTTTTGCATTTTTCTAACAATATTTGATGACTGACACTGTCGAAAGCTTTAGACAAATCAAGCAGTGTTAGTAAAGACACTTTTTTGTTATCCATATTAGTATACTGTATATTTTATTTGTTAATAAAGTGAGGGCTGTTTCCGTTGATAAATTTGGCCGAAAACCATGTTGACTTATAGAAAGCAGATTGTTGTTTTCCAAGTGCGACATATACTGATTTGTGGCGACTTTCTCTAAAACTTTTGATAATATTGGGAGAAGTGAAATGGGCCGATAATTACCAACACAATCTTTGTCTCCATTTTTATATATTGGTTTAATTATAGCATGCTTCCACATTTTCGGGAACTTACCAGTTACTATCGAGGTGTTTATTATACAGGTTAAGTAAGATATTGTAACATACAATGCATCTTTTAACATCTGAAGAGAAATCCCATCAGAACCACAAGCTTTCGTGTCTTTAAGCTGCTTAAATGTTAGAATTATAGTATTTGTGTCAATTGGTTTTAGTCTAAAAAGATTGTTAGCAGTTGTAGAAGTCTCATATCGTTGGTCGGTATTCTCATCTGTGTCTAGTGTAATGTTATTTTGTGATTTCTCATACGATGATTTGCCTACATTTGCAAAGAAATCGTTAAATTTGTCTACTTTTTCTATCGTGTTATCAAAGGATTGGATACTTGAAGATTTCTTATTACTGGGAACTATATGTTTTATTAATTTCGAAGTTGATGCTGTATCACCTTTACAATTATTAAATTGGTCATGGTAAAATTTACTTTTTGTTCCTGCTATGAGAGACTTGACTCGTTTTTTCTCAGTTTTATACTTTGACTCTAGATCTCTGTTTTGTCTATCGTGTTTTAATGCAGCTTGTAGCTTATTCCTTTCGCTTATTGCGGTTTTAATGGTGTTGTTTTTCCAAGGGGCATAGGGCCTTTTTATCTCCTTTGTCGTTATTGGAGCACATTTATCGAGACATTCTATAAATACAGTTGTAAATATTTCTACCTGTTTATCTACATCATCAGTATCCATTATCTTATTTAGGCTATCAGTTTCACCCATAATCAAGTGACAAAAATTATCTTTATCATAATTACTCATTTGTCTAAAAGTCTTAATTACGGGTTGACGTTTGGGTTTTCTAGCATTTACTTCCACCATAATTTTTTCGTGATCTCCAATTGAGTGTGATACAACATCTGCATAGTGTACTGTGTTAAGGTTATTAGTAATTATGACGTCTAATAGGGTGCTAGAGTGAGAAGTGATTCTTGTGGGTTTCTGAATAAGCTGATGGAGATGATTGGTAGTTATAATTTTACTAATCTTATTTGTACTAAAAAACAGGTCATCGTTTAAGTCTCCTAAAAGAAAGAAAGATTTTTTACGTAGACAAACAGACTTTAACACTTCTTGAATATAATCAAATGACGACACAGGAGCTTTGGGGTGACGATACATACAACCAATGAGAATTGTAGGTAACTTTCGAATTTGTACACTGAGCCAGATATCCTCTACTCCACTTTGTTGATCTATATTCATAGTTATTTTACTAGTTTGTAAATTATCTCTTACATACTGTATATACACACACCTCCTCCCCTACCATTATCATTTCGGTATATACTATAGCCATTAATATTTACAAAACTGTCTGGGATATTAGAAGAAAGCCATGTTTCACTAACACAGAGAATGTCCAAGTTTCGTTCATTGATCATCAATAATATTTCATCAAAATTTGCTAAGAGTGACTGAGCATTCAAATGTTCTATGGTTAAGTGATCCATGTGTTTTGGTAAAGTTCTTCCGGCAGTTTCTTCATGGCCTAGTTCCTATTTGCTATAATGATTACATAATCGGCTTTTGTGACCTAGTTTGTTACATGAAGAGCATCTTAATTTATAGTCGTATCTACAGTTAGCTTGTCTGTGATTATACTCGCCACAATTGTAGCACCCTCTTTGTGTGGAATACGGTATTTGTGGTCTTTGTGTGGAATACGGTATTTGTGGTCTTTGTGTGGAATACGGTATTTGTGGTCTTAGTGTGGAATACGGTATTTGTGGTCTTTGTGTGGAATACGGTATTTGTGGTCTTTGTGTGGAATACGGTATTTGTGGTCTTTGTGTGGAATACGGTATTTGTGGTCTTTGTGTGGAATACGGTATTTGTGGTCTTTGTGTGGAATACGGTATTTGTGGTCTTTGTGTGGAATACGGTATTTGTGGTCTTTGTGTGGAATACGGTATTTGTGGTCTTTGTGTGGAATACGGTATTTGTGGTCTTTGTGTGGAATACGGTATTTGTGGTCTTTGTGTGGAATACGGTATTTGTGGTCTTTGTGTGGAATACGGTATTTGTGGTCTTTGTGTGGAATACGGTATTTGTGGTCTGTGTGGAATACGGTATTTGTGGTCTTTGTGTGGAATACGGTATTTGTGGTCTTTGTGTGGAATACGGTATTTGTGGTCTTTGTGTGGAATACGGTATTTGTGGTCTTTGTGTGGAATACGGTATTTGTGGTCTTTGTGTGGAATACGGTATTTGTGGTCTTTGTGTGGAATACGGTATTTGTGGTCTTTGTGTGGAATACGGTATTTGTGGTCTTTGTGTGGAATACGGTATTTGTGGTCTTTGTGTGGAATACGGTATTTGTGGTCTTTGTGTGGAATACGGTATTTGTGGTCTTTGTGTGGAATACGGTATTTGTGGTCTTTGTGTGGAATACGGTATTTGTGGTCTTTGTGTGGAATACGGTATTTGTGGTCTTTGTGTGGAATACGGTATTTGTGGTCTTTGTGTGGAATACGGTATTTGTGGTCTTTGTGTGGAATACGGTATTTGTGGTCTTTGTGTGGAATACGGTATTTGTGGTCTTTGTGTGGAATACGGTATTTGTGGTCTTTCTCTAGTACCATTTGATGAGTGATAGTCATTTCTATTGTGCCTATCAGTATAGTGTCCTTGATTTGTGGGTCCTTCTCTATGGTTATATTCATGCCTATGCCTATGTGGATAATCCTGCCATGCACTAACTTCATATCTATTATTTCTAGGCACCTGGTTACTCTCTTGTATTTGTGAGTCAGTGTTATGATAACTATAAGGGAGAGTAACACCATGCTTGATTTCATTCCAGTTAGAACAGAGACTAAAATTAGAACATTGTTTTTGCATAACTTCTAATAACCTTATAACTCCAAGAGAGAGAGAGAGAGAGAGAGAGAGAGAGAGA
>JBAKBP010028052.1:0-29195 GCA_037953745.1 Lithodes maja | reverse complement strand
CCGAGAGTCAGGCTGCTGCTATGGCGGCCTTTGCAGATCCCAACGGTACTCCCATCCCTGCTTTTAAAGACCAAAGAATGAACTCGTGCACAGGTACTGTCCTGATCCCTTCTTATATCCAACTCGGTGATCGGGACTTCAAAGATTGTGCCGACCTTATTGGGAAGGCCGTTGTTGCTCAAGACCATGTTGTAATTAATATTGTCTGTTACACCATCCAACCTCGCCACAATCGCCGCTATCCCTCTAATATTGCTAAAATAACGTTCGATGGTAATATTCTCCCTTCTCACGTTATTGTCGGTGGTACTCGCATCGACGTCTTAGAATCCCTTCCCCGCCCTCAGCAGTGCAGGGGTTGCTGGCGTTTTGGCCATCCCATGAAATACTGTCGCTCTCTCAACCCCGACTATCCTACATGCCCGTACTGTGCGCAACCTGGCCATATTGCTGATGCATGCCCGTCTCCGACCCCCTGCTGCCTCAACTGTAAAGCCTCCCATCCTGCCTATTCCCATGATTGCCCCGTTTACAAATTTGAATCTGAGGTTACAATTCTTAAAGCAAAACAAGGCCTTACTCACTCTGCTGCCCGTAAGGAAGCTCTTCGCCTGGGCTTCTCACCTCGTCCGATTTCTGCACTTCTCTCTCACCCTCCCGTCTCTTCTTCCACTCCCTCCGTTCCGCTTCCCTTGTCCTCGTCCTCCTCTTCCTCTCCTTCCTCTGTTCCGCTCTCTATCCCTTCTTCCCTTCCTTCTACGCCTTCGGTTTCTTCTGTCTCCACTCCTCCTCTTACTGTCTCTTCGTCTTCTATCCCTTTGTCTAACTCTTTCTCTGTGCTTGACTCTTCTACTCCTACTTCCGTTTCCTCTCCTCGCCCTCGCCCCTCTTCTTCTGGTTTGGCTCAACGCCCCACCCGCCAGCGGTCCCATCCCAAGCCTTCCTCTCGTTCTCCTCCTCCCTCGTCTCGTGGTTCCCTTTCCTTCCGGTCTCCTGTCTCTACCAAACGGATTTCCAAAATTCCTTCCCGTACCTCCCGTTCTCCCTCTCCCCACTCCTCTTCTAAACGCAGGGACTTCCACCGTACTGTCCGGAGTCCGAGTCCCGGTGAGAAGAAGAAAAAGAGGTTGCCTCCTTCCTCCACCCCTCCTTCCTCCTCCTCTCTATCTCTTTCTTCTTCTTCCTGCCTTCGCCCTCCCTCTGTCTTAAACATGTCCTTTGAGTCCATTCCCAAGATTCGAGCCTTTCTCGATTCTTCTCGTCCCCCGCCTCTTACCGTTTCAGCTGACATTCATCCCGTCCCCTCTACACTGCCCCTTACCCCTCAACCGCCTCCTCCTTCCCCTGTCCCCCCCTCTTCCGTCTCTACCCCTTCCCGACCTTCTTCTCTTCCTTCTGTCTCTCTTTCGTTCTCTGCCTTTCCCTCCTCTCACTCTGGCCCTCCTCTTTCTTCTTCTCTTTCGCTGTCAAGCCTCCCTATGCCCCCCGGTTTTCGGTCCTCCCCTCTGCCTCCTTCTCTTCTGTCTCCCCGTTAACCCATCCACCTCTTCATTGTTGTACATAAGTGTGTATTTTTCCCTTTCTCATTATTTGTCTTTATCTGTCTCCCCGTTCGCCCATCCGACTTTTCATTGTTGTGCATAAGTGTGTATTCTTCCCTTTCTTTTTTTGTTGGCTTTTGCCTCCTTTTAATTCTCCACGTTCTCCTCATTCGCCTTTTCTTAGTTGTACATAAGTGTGTGTGTTTTACCTTTATTGTTCTTTGTGTATATTTCTTTCCTTCTATGTGTGTCCTTCCTCTTTTTCTGTGCGTTCTTATTTTCGGTGGCTTTTGCCTCCTTTTATGGTTTTCTTTTGTCTGTTTTCGTTGTTTTTTCGTCCTTTGTCTCCTCTTAGTTTCTTTTTTCTTTTTCTTTAATTATGTCCATTTTGCAGTGGAATCTTCGTAGTCTTAATGCTCAAAGGATTGACTTACGTTTTCTTCTTTCTCTTCACTCCCCTAAGGTCGTTTGTCTTCAGGAGACTCGTCTTTTCTCTCCTCCTGTTCCCTTTCCTCATTACTCTTTTTATAGTTCTCCCCACTCTCTCTATGATACTTGTCTTCTTATTCATCGTTCTGTCCCTTTTGAAGAGCTGTCCTTTTCTACTCATTTCCCTTGCACCTTTGCTAGAGTCTATCTTGACCGCTGGTTCACAGTGGTTTCTGTGTATTTGTCGCCTTCTCTTCCCATCGATTTTACCGAATTCTCCGGGATTTTATCTAAGTTGCCCACTCCATTCTTAGTCCTTGGTGATTTTAATGGTCGGCACACCTTGTGGGGTGACAATGTTATTTCGCCCCGGGGTCGTCGGCTTGAACCTTTTCTCTCGGCCCGTAATCTTTTTATCCTTAATTCTGGTGCTCCTACTCATTTTGATGCTCGGACTCGTACGTTTTCCTGTATCGATCTTTCCCTGTGTTCCCCTTCCGTTTCCCTTGATTTTCATTGGTCAGTTCTCGAGAATTCTCACAATTCCGACCATTTTCCCATTCTCCTTTCTCTGACTACCTACTCTCCTACTCCTAACTCCCCTCGTTGGTGCTTCCAGCGGGCGGACTGGTCTTCTTTCGCTTCCCTTACTGTTCCTTCTTTGCTTCCTCCTCCTTTCTCATCGGTCCGTGTCATGCTCTCGTTTTTTCTGGATCTGGTTTTCGGTGCTGCTTTGACGTCCGTTCCCCGGACATCTCGCCCTTTCTCGTCTAAATGCGTCCCTTGGTGGTCTCCTGAGTGTTCCAGGGCCCTCCGGGTTAAACGGGCGGCTTGGAAGAGTTTTCGCCGTAAGCGTCTCACCCCTGCTTCTCAGGAGTCATTTTTTCTCTTTCGCCGTGCGTCTGCTCTTTTCCGTCGTACTACCAAAGCCGCTAAACGCCGGAGTTGGGAGTCCTATGTTTCTTCTCTTACGTCTCGCACTCCTGTCGCTTCGGTTTGGAAACGTATTCGTAAGATCTCTGGTAAACATCTTCCCTTCCGTGCTCCAGTCCTCCGCATTGATGGTGTTTCTGTGGCAGACTCCGAAACAATTGCTAATCGATTGGGCTCGTACTTTAGCTCAGTTAGTAGTGGTTCTCACCTCTCTGCTGAGTTTCACTCGCTTAAAGTCGTTGCGGAAAGTACTCCAATTACTTTTAGTCTTTCCTCTGACGAATCCTATAATGCTCCTTTTTCCTCATCTGAGTTACGCACCGCTCTCCGTGCCTGTAAGAACACTTCTGAGGGTCCTGATGGTATCCATTATCTCATGCTCAAACATCTTTCCTCGCAAGCTCTGGTCTTCTTGTTAGCTCTCTATAACAAGATTTGGTCTTCTGGTGTTTTCCCTCCCTCTTGGAGTACTGCCCTGACCATCCCTTTTCTTAAACCTGGCAAGTCTGGGTTCTCCCCACAGGACTATCGCCCTATTGTCCTTACCAGTTGCCTGTGTAAACTCTTTGAACGTATGATTAACGCTCGTCTCATGTGGATTCTTGAGTCGCGCCATTTGTTGTCTTCTTCCCAGTTCGGGTTCAGACGTGCTCGTAGTACGCTTGACCCCCTCATTCGCTTGGAATCTTATATCAGGACAGCTTTTGCTCGTCGTCAAACTGTCATTGCTGTTTTTTTCGATCTCGAAAAAGCCTATGATTCTACCTGGAAGTACCACATTTTGCGTCAGCTCCGTTCTTGTGGCATTTACGGTAATCTAGGAGTCTTTATTCAGAATTTTCTTTCTTCTCGGTCCTTTCGTGTCAGAGTCGCTTCCCACTTATCTCGTCTTTACCCTCAGTTGGAAGGTGTCCCTCAGGGTTGTGTCCTGAGTACCATCCTTTTTCTCATTGCTATCAACGGTATCGTGTCTTCTCTTCCTGTCGGGGTTCGGTCTTCCTTGTATGTCGACGACTTTGCGATTTACGCAGCCGACTCAGATATTGCTGCTTTACGTCTTCTTATCCAATCCGCTATTCTGGCTGTTTCTTCATGGGCAACCCACCACGGGTTCCGTTTTTCCACCTCCAAATCCTGCGCGATGTCCTTTACTCGTTGCCATTCTATTCCTCATCCTCCTCTTACTCTTTATGGTACTGCCCTCCCTTATCGTTCCTCTACTACTTTTTTGGGTCTTACTTTTGATTCTCGTCTTAATTGGTCCGCTCATGTTTCTTCTCTCAAGGTTGCTGCCTTACTCCGCCTCCGCCTTCTTCAGTCCTTGTCCCACCTCACTTGGGGTGCTGATCGAGCACTTCTTCTTCGGCTTCATACGGTTCTTGTCCTCTCTAAGTTGGATTATGGCTGTCAAGTTTACTCTTCAGCCTCTGATTCTGTTCTCCATGCTCTTGATTCTGTTCATCACTCTGGTCTTCGTCTTGCTCTTGGTGCTTTTCGTTCCTCTCCTGTTGAAAGCCTCTATGCTGAGTCTGGTTTCCCTTCTCTTTATCGCCGTCGGGCTCTCCTGTCCCTTCGTTCTTACGCTCGCCTTCAACAATTCCCATCTTCATTTCTTTCCCTTCCCCCTTCGGTCGTTGCTACTTTTTCGTCTCACCCCCGTCTTGGTTCTCCGTTTTCTGTCCGCATGCTCTCGCTGCTCGCATCGTGCTCTTTCCCTGTTTCTAACGTCCTCCCTTTCCGCTTTTGCTCTTTTCCCCCCTGGCTTTTCCCTCGTCCTTCGGTTTGCCCTTCCATCCTCCCTTGTTCCAAGTCCTCTACTTCTCCCCTCGTTCTTCGGTCTCGTTTCTTAGATCACCTCTCTCTTCACGCTACAACCACTCCTGTGTTTACTGATGGCTCCAAGACGTCGGTAGGCGTGGGGTTTGCCGTCCTTTTTCCCACTTGCTCGTATCAATATTCTTTACCTTCCGTTGCCAGTATATTAACTGCTGAACTTTATGCTATTTTTATTGCCCTCCGTTTTATGTGTTCCTTCCCCTCCTCGTCCTTTACTTTGTTCTCTGATTCTCTCAGTGCTCTACTTATCTTACAGTCCTCCCCTGCTCTACACCCTTTAGTTCTTTCCATTCAGGAATGGCTTTTCCGCCTTTCCGTCCGCAAAAAGCTTGTCCGTTTTTGCTGGGTTCCCAGTCACGTTGGCGTTTGCGGTAATGAGCGGGTTGATTGCCTTGCTCGTTCTGCTGCCGTGCGGGGTACCCGCTCCTCACTTGCTGTCCCGGCCTCTGATTTCTTCCCTGCCTTGTCCAGGTTTCTTTGGTCGAGGTGGCAGACTCAGTGGTCCGCTATCTCCGTTAATAAACTTCGTTCTGTCAAACCGTCCGTTTCTGGGTGGTCTGATCCCTCCCACCGTAATCGCCGATGGGAGACGGCTTTGGCCCGTCTCCGCATTGGCCACACCAGACTTACCCATTCGTTTTTAATGTCCCGTTCTCCTCCGACTCTTTGCTCGCGCTGTACCGTTCAGCTTTCTGTCTCCCATATTTTCCTCGATTGCCCCTTATTTTCCGTTGCCCGCGCGCGTTTCTTCCCTTTTCTGGCTTTCCTCCGCCGGCCGCCATGTCTTGCAGATTTTCTTTCTGAATCTCCCTCGTTTTCTATCTCCCGTATTATGTCCTTCCTTCATCATGTTCGAGTTCTCGATGATATTTAGTTAACTTCCTTCCCGTCTTTACCTATTTCGTGCCATATGGCCTTTGTCGCCTGGTGCGTTGCCTTCATTAATGTAATGTAATGTAATGAGCTCTGGAACTCTCTCCCTGAATCCAACTTTCTCTCATCCTATGACTTAAATTGCTTCAAGCTCCGTGTGTCCAGACATTTTGGCTCGAACATTCCTTAATTTTCCCCGCCGTTGGGGGGCCACCTTGTCGTGGTGGCGGGGCTCGAAGCGGGGTCGCTGTCATCCACTCTTCGGAGCAGGGATTACAGCGGCGTCGTGGACGAAGTACCCCCCCCGTCGTCTTTGGGATAAGCGGAACCTTCCGGTGACGGCGTTTTTCTGGTTCCCGATTTTGACCTCGCTTTGCGGAGGGTTTCCTCCTCCTTTTTCACTAAATTGTGCCGGCTAGGCTCTAGACGCCTTCCCTCGCTGAGTGGGGAGTTCTGACTCCTACCCGTTTACAGGGGCGGTGGCAGCTAGCTCACTGCACGTGGGGGTTGGTACCGGGGGCGGCGGCGCGGTCGCCCGTGCTGTCACTCCATGGACCGCCCATCAGTGAGGCCCGGTCTCGGTTTCCGGGGGTCCGGTCTACCTTCCTGGTGGGTTTCCTGGCTTCTGTCCGGCTGCCCTCCATTACGTACAGATTGGGGATGTTTGCAATTCATTTTGCCCTCAGTCCCAGTATAGCGGTTTTGCCTAAGCTAGGCCTCTCTGTACGTAGTGGTGCTATCCCCCCTTGTCTAGGGGGGTAGGGTATGGGGATGAACCCCCTAGGTCCTGCCCCTGTTTGTGCCGTCGGTGTGGGGGTCGGAGCTTCCTGCCTCGCGACGGGGGGCTCTGTTAGCTCTTCTGGTACGCTCTTTCTTTTTGCTTTGTTTCTGTTTTTCTTTTCTTTTTCTTTCTTTTTCTTCCCCTTGGTTAGTTTTTCTTTCCTTTTTCGTTTTCCGACAAACCGAAATTAGAATAGTAAAAACAACTTGGGTCATCATGGTCCGTCCATCCAACCCCACTACCCCGGACCAAGCTAAGGCGCACCCTGTCCCCGTCCCACGCGATCTCACGGACTCTCCACCTGACCTTTCTCAACTCTCTGGGGCTTCCGCCCTAGACGCATCCGTACCTACTCGTACCGTACCGGCTCAAACCTCTGACTCTCTCCTCATTGACCGCTCTCCGGCGCCTTCCTCGGCTTCGGCTTTGGTCGACATGGAGTGTGTCACCTCTCTTTCCGATTCTTCATTAGTTCAGCCTGCTCTTTCTTCTCAAGCTTCCTCTTCCATATCCCTCCCCGCTCCGCCAGTTCCGCCCTCTTCTCTTCCGTCGTTTGCTATCCCTTCTACTGCATCTGCCACTCTTCCTTCCTCCATTGCTTCCTCATCTCACATCGTCACTTTCGAACCATATTCTCCTTCTTTTTCTTCTTCTTCAGTTCCTTCGCCTTCGGTTCCATCTACTTCAGTTTCTTCTTCTGCTCGCCCTCGTTCTTCTATTCTTCCTCTCTCCGATCTCTTTGCCCCTGCCGATTTTGTTAAATTCTTTTCTATCCCCGCCTCAGCCCCTCTTGCCGGAGATGACCTTCTGTTCCACCTCAGTCTCCTTCAGAGGGTGGGCAAGGATGTCACTTTCCACTCTCGTCATGATCATTCCCGTCTAGTTACAGTGCAAACCGAGAGTCAGGCTGCTGCTATGGCGGCCTTTGCAGATCCCAACGGTACTCCCATCCCTGCTTTTAAAGACCAAAGAATGAACTCGTGCACAGGTACTGTCCTGATCCCTTCTTATATCCAACTCGGTGATCGGGACTTCAAAGATTGTGCCGACCTTATTGGGAAGGCCGTTGTTGCTCAAGACCATGTTGTAATTAATATTGTCTGTTACACCATCCAACCTCGCCACAATCGCCGCTATCCCTCTAATATTGCTAAAATAACGTTCGATGGTCATATTCTCCCTTCTCACGTTATTGTCGGTGGTACTCGCATCGACGTCTTAGAATCCCTTCCCCGCCCTCAGCAGTGCAGGGGTTGCTGGCGTTTTGGCCGTCCCATGAAATACTGTCGCTCTCTCAACCCCGACTATCCTCCATGCCCGTACTGTGCGCAACCTGGCCATATTGCTGATGCATGCCCGTCTCCGACCCCCTGCTGCCTCAACTGTAAAGCCTCCCTTCCTGCCTATTCCCATGATTGCCCCGTTTACAAATTTGAATCTGAGGTTACAATTCTTAAAGCAAAACAAGGCCTTACTCACTCTGCTGCCCGTAAGGAAGCTCTTCGCCTGGGCTTCTCACCTCGTCCGATTTCTGCACTTCTCTCTCACCCTCCCGTCTCTTCTTCCACTCCCTCCGTTCCGCTTCCCTTGTCCTCGTCCTCCTCTTCCTCTCCTTCCTCTGTTCCGCTCTCTATCCCTTCTTCCCTTCCTTCTACGCCTTCGGTTTCTTCTGTCTCCACTCCTCCTCTTACTGTCTCTTCGTCTTCTATCCCTTTGTCTAACTCTTTCTCTGTGCTTGACTCTTCTACTCCTACTTCCGTTTCCTCTCCTCGCCCTCGCCCCTCTTCTTCTGGTTTGGCTCAACGCCCCACCCGCCAGCGGTCCCATCCCAAGCCTTCCTCTCGTTCTCCTCCTCCCTCGTCTCGTGGTTCCCTTTCCTTCCGGTCTCCTGTCTCTACCAAACGGATTTCCAAAATTCCTTCCCGTACCTCCCGTTCTCCCTCTCCCCACTCCTCTTCTAAACGCAGGGACTTCCACCGTACTGTCCGGAGTCCGAGTCCCGGTGAGAAGAAGAAAAAGAGGTTGCCTCCTTCCTCCACCCCTCCTTCCTCCTCCTCTCTATCTCTTTCTTCTTCTTCCTGCCTTCGCCCTCCCTCTGTCTTAAACATGTCCTTTGAGTCCATTCCCAAGATTCGAGCCTTTCTCGATTCTTCCCGTCCCCCGCCTCTTACCGTTTCAGCTGACATTCATCCCGTCCCCTCTACACTGCCCCTTACCCCTCAACCGCCTCCTCCTTCCCCTGTCCCCCCCTCTTCCGTCTCTACCCCTTCCCGACCTTCTTCTCTTCCTTCTGTCTCTCTTTCGTTCTCTGCCTTTCCCTCCTCTCACTCTGGCCCTCCTCTTTATTCTTCTCTTTCGCTGTCAAGCCTCCCTATGCCCCCCGGTTTTCGGTCCTCCCCTCTGCCTCCTTCTCTTCTGTCTCCCCGTTAACCCATCCACCTCTTCATTGTTGTACATAAGTGTGTATTTTTCCCTTTCTCATTATTTGTCTTTATCTGTCTCCCCGTTCGCCCATCCGACTTTTCATTGTTGTGCATAAGTGTGTATTCTTCCCTTTCTTTTTTTGTTGGCTTTTGCCTCCTTTTAATTCTCCACGTTCTCCTCATTCGCCTTTTCTTAGTTGTACATAAGTGTGTGTGTTTTACCTTTATTGTTCTTTGTGTATATTTCTTTCCTTCTATGTGTGTCCTTCCTCTTTTTCTGTGCGTTCTTATTTTCGGTGGCTTTTGCCTCCTTTTATGGTTTTCTTTTGTCTGTTTTCGTTGTTTTTTCGTCCTTTGTCTCCTCTTAGTTTCTTTTTTCTTTTTCTTTAATTATGTCCATTTTGCAGTGGAATCTTCGTAGTCTTAATGCTCAAAGGATTGACTTACGTTTTCTTCTTTCTCTTCACTCCCCTAAGGTCGTTTGTCTTCAGGAGACTCGTCTTTTCTCTCCTCCTGTTCCCTTTCCTCATTACTCTTTTTATAGTTCTCCCCACTCTCTCTATGATACTTGTCTTCTTATTCATCGTTCTGTCCCTTTTGAAGAGCTGTCCTTTTCTACTCATTTCCCTTGCACCTTTGCTAGAGTCTATCTTGACCGCTGGTTCACAGTGGTTTCTGTGTATTTGTCGCCTTCTCTTCCCATCGATTTTTCCGAATTCTCCGGGATTTTATCTAAGTTGCCCACTCCATTCTTAGTCCTTGGTGATTTTAATGGTCGGCACACCTTGTGGGGTGACAATGTTATTTCGCCCCGGGGTCGTCGGCTTGAACCTTTTCTCTCGGCCCGTAATCTTTTTATCCTTAATTCTGGTGCTCCTACTCATTTTGATGCTCGGACTCGTACGTTTTCCTGTATCGATCTTTCCCTGTGTTCCCCTTCCGTTTCCCTTGATTTTCATTGGTCAGTTCTCGAGAATTCTCACAATTCCGACCATTTTCCCATTCTCCTTTCTCTGACTACCTACTCTCCTACTCCTAACTCCCCTCGTTGGTGCTTCCAGCGGGCGGACTGGTCTTCTTTCGCTTCCCTTACTGTTCCTTCTTTGCTTCCTCCTCCTTTCTCATCGGTCCGTGTCATGCTCTCGTTTTTTCTGGATCTGGTTTTCGGTGCTGCTTTGACGTCCGTTCCCCGGACATCTCGCCCTTTCTCGTCTAAATGCGTCCCTTGGTGGTCTCCTGAGTGTTCCAGGGCCCTCCGGGTTAAACGGGCGGCTTGGAAGAGTTTTCGCCGTAAGCGTCTCACCCCTGCTTCTCAGGAGTCATTTTTTCTCTTTCGCCGTGCGTCTGCTCTTTTCCGTCGTACTACCAAAGCCGCTAAACGCCGGAGTTGGGAGTCCTATGTTTCTTCTCTTACGTCTCGCACTCCTGTCGCTTCGGTTTGGAAACGTATTCGTAAGATCTCTGGTAAACATCTTCCCTTCCGTGCTCCAGTCCTCCGCATTGATGGTGTTTCTGTGGCAGACTCCGAAACAATTGCTAATCGATTGGGCTCGTACTTTAGCTCAGTTAGTAGTGGTTCTCACCTCTCTGCTGAGTTTCACTCGCTTAAAGTCGTTGCGGAAAGTACTCCAATTACTTTTAGTCTTTCCTCTGACGAATCCTATAATGCTCCTTTTTCCTCATCTGAGTTACGCACCGCTCTCCGTGCCTGTAAGAACACTTCTGAGGGTCCTGATGGTATCCATTATCTCATGCTCAAACATCTTTCCTCGCAAGCTCTGGTCTTCTTGTTAGCTCTCTATAACAAGATTTGGTCTTCTGGTGTTTTCCCTCCCTCTTGGAGTACTGCCCTGACCATCCCTTTTCTTAAACCTGGCAAGTCTGGGTTCTCCCCACAGGACTATCGCCCTATTGTCCTTACCAGTTGCCTGTGTAAACTCTTTGAACGTATGATTAACGCTCGTCTCATGTGGATTCTTGAGTCGCGCCATTTGTTGTCTTCTTCCCAGTTCGGGTTCAGACGTGCTCGTAGTACGCTTGACCCCCTCATTCGCTTGGAATCTTATATCAGGACAGCTTTTGCTCGTCGTCAAACTGTCATTGCTGTTTTTTTCGATCTCGAAAAAGCCTATGATTCTACCTGGAAGTACCACATTTTGCGTCAGCTCCGTTCTTGTGGCATTTACGGTAATCTAGGAGTCTTTATTCAGAATTTTCTTTCTTCTCGGTCCTTTCGTGTCAGAGTCGCTTCCCACTTATCTCGTCTTTACCCTCAGTTGGAAGGTGTCCCTCAGGGTTGTGTCCTGAGTACCATCCTTTTTCTCATTGCTATCAACGGTATCGTGTCTTCTCTTCCTGTCGGGGTTCGGTCTTCCTTGTATGTCGACGACTTTGCGATTTACGCAGCCGACTCAGATATTGCTGCTTTACGTCTTCTTATCCAATCCGCTATTCTGGCTGTTTCTTCATGGGCAACCCACCACGGGTTCCGTTTTTCCACCTCCAAATCCTGCGCGATGTCCTTTACTCGTTGCCATTCTATTCCTCATCCTCCTCTTACTCTTTATGGTACTGCCCTCCCTTATCGTTCCTCTACTACTTTTTTGGGTCTTACTTTTGATTCTCGTCTTAATTGGTCCGCTCATGTTTCTTCTCTCAAGGTTGCTGCCTTACTCCGCCTCCGCCTTCTTCAGTCCTTGTCCCACCTCACTTGGGGTGCTGATCGAGCACTTCTTCTTCGGCTTCATACGGTTCTTGTCCTCTCTAAGTTGGATTATGGCTGTCAAGTTTACTCTTCAGCCTCTGATTCTGTTCTCCATGCTCTTGATTCTGTTCATCACTCTGGTCTTCGTCTTGCTCTTGGTGCTTTTCGTTCCTCTCCTGTTGAAAGCCTCTATGCTGAGTCTGGTTTCCCTTCTCTTTATCGCCGTCGGGCTCTCCTGTCCCTTCGTTCTTACGCTCGCCTTCAACAATTCCCATCTTCATTTCTTTCCCTTCCCCCTTCGGTCGTTGCTACTTTTTCGTCTCACCCCCGTCTTGGTTCTCCGTTTTCTGTCCGCATGCTCTCGCTGCTCGCATCGTGCTCTTTCCCTGTTTCTAACGTCCTCCCTTTCCGCTTTTGCTCTTTTCCCCCCTGGCTTTTCCCTCGTCCTTCGGTTTGCCCTTCCATCCTCCCTTGTTCCAAGTCCTCTACTTCTCCCCTCGTTCTTCGGTCTCGTTTCTTAGATCACCTCTCTCTTCACGCTACAACCACTCCTGTGTTTACTGATGGCTCCAAGACGTCGGTAGGCGTGGGGTTTGCCGTCCTTTTTCCCACTTGCTCGTATCAATATTCTTTACCTTCCGTTGCCAGTATATTAACTGCTGAACTTTATGCTATTTTTATTGCCCTCCGTTTTATGTGTTCCTTCCCCTCCTCGTCCTTTACTTTGTTCTCTGATTCTCTCAGTGCTCTACTTATCTTACAGTCCTCCCCTGCTCTACACCCTTTAGTTCTTTCCATTCAGGAATGGCTTTTCCGCCTTTCCGTCCGCAAAAAGCTTGTACGTTTTTGCTGGGTTCCCAGTCACGTTGGCGTTTGCGGTAATGAGCGGGTTGATTGCCTTGCTCGTTCTGCTGCCGTGCGGGGTACCCGCTCCTCACTTGCTGTCCCGGCCTCTGATTTCTTCCCTGCCTTGTCCAGGTTTCTTTGGTCGAGGTGGCAGACTCAGTGGTCCGCTATCTCCGTTAATAAACTTCGTTCTGTCAAACCGTCCGTTTCTGGGTGGTCTGATCCCTCCCACCGTAATCGCCGATGGGAGACGGCTTTGGCCCGTCTCCGCATTGGCCACACCAGACTTACCCATTCGTTTTTAATGTCCCGTTCTCCTCCGACTCTTTGCTCGCGCTGTACCGTTCAGCTTTCTGTCTCCCATATTTTCCTCGATTGCCCCTTATTTTCCGTTGCCCGCGCGCGTTTCTTCCCTTTTCTGGCTTTCCTCCGCCGGCCGCCATGTCTTGCAGATTTTCTTTCTGAATCTCCCTCGTTTTCTATCTCCCGTATTATGTCCTTCCTTCATCATGTTCGAGTTCTCGATGATATTTAGTTAACTTCCTTCCCGTCTTTACCTATTTCGTGCCATATGGCCTTTGTCGCCTGGTGCGTTGCCTTCATTAATGTAATGTATCCCCCCTTGTCTAGGGGGGTAGGGTATGGGGATGAACCCCCTAGGTCCTGCCCCTGTTTGTGCCGTCGGTGTGGGGGTCGGAGCTTCCTGCCTCGCGACGGGGAGCTCTGTTAGCTCTTCTGGTACGCTCTTTATTTTGCTTTGTTTCTGTTTTTCTTTTCTTTTTCTTTCTTTTTCTTCCCCTTGGTTAGTTTTTCTTTCCTTTTTCGTTTTCCGAAAAACCGAAATTAGAATAGTAAAAACAACTTGGGTCATTATGGTCCGTCCATACAACCCCACTACCCCGGACCAAGCTAAGGCGCACCCTGTCCCCGTCCCACGCGATCTCACGGACTCTCCACCTGACCTTTCTCAACTCTCTGGGGCTTCCGCCCTAGACGCATCCGTACCTACTCGTACCGTACCAGCTCAAACCTCTGACTCTCTCCTCATTGACCGCTCTCCGGCGCCTTCCTCGGCTTCGGCTTTGGTAGACGTGGAGTGTGTCACCTCTCTTTCCGATTCTTCATTAGTTCAGCCTGCTCTTTCTTCTCCAGCTTCCTCTTCCATATCCCTCCCCGCTCCGCCAGTTCCGCCCTCTTCTCTTCCGTCGTTTGCTATCCCTTCTACTGCATCTGCCACTCTTCCTTCCTCCATTGCTTCCTCATCTCACATCGTCACTTTCGAACCATATTCTCCTTTTTCTTCTTCTTCAGTTCCTTCGCCTTCGGTTCCATCTACTTCAGTTTCTTCTTCTGCTCGCCCTCGTTCTTCTATTCTTCCTCTCTCCGATCTCTTTGCCCCTGCCGATTTTGTTAAATTCTTTTCTATCCCCGCCTCGGCCCCTCTTGCCGGAGATGACCTTCTGTTCCACCTCAGTCTCCTTCAGAGCGTGGGCAAGGATGTCACTTTCCACTCTCGTCATGATCATTCCCGTCTAGTTACAGTGCAAAACGAGAGTCAGGCTGCTGCTATGGCGGCCTTTGCAGATCCCAACGGTACTCCCATCCCTGCTTTTAAAGACCAAAGAATGAACTCGTGCACAGGTACTGTCCTGATCCCTTCTTATATCCAACTCGGTGATCGGGACTTCAAAGATTGTGCCGACCTTATTGGGAAGGCCGTTGTTGCTCAAGACCATGTTGTAATTAATATTGTCTGTTACACCATCCAACCTCGCCACAATCGCCGCTATCCCTCTAATATCGCTAAAATAACGTTCGATGGTAATATTCTCCCTTCTCACGTTATTGTCGGTGGTACTCGCATCGACGTCTTAGAATCCCTTCCCCGCCCTCAGCAGTGCAGGGGTTGCTGGCGTTTTGGCCATCCCGTGAAATACTGTCGCTCTCTCAACCCCGACTATCCTACATGCCCGTACTGTGCGCAACCTGGCCATATTGCTGATGCATGCCCGTCTCCGACCCCCTGCTGCCTCAACTGTAAAGCCTCCCATCCTGCCTATTCCCATGATTGCCCCGTTTACAAATTTGAATCTGAAGTTACAATTCTTAAAGCAAAACAAGGCCTTACTCACTCTGCTGCCCGTAAGGAAGCTCTTCGCCTGGGCTTCTCACCTCGTCCGATTTCTGCACTTATCTCTCACCCTCCCGTCTCTTCTTCCACTCCCTCCGTTCCGCTTCCCTTGTCCTCGTCCTCCTCTTCCTCTCCTTCCTCTGTTCCGCTCTCTGTCCCTTCTTCCCTTACTTCTCCGCCTTCGGTTTCTTCTGTCTCCACTCCTCCTATTACTGTCTCTTCGTCTTCTATCCCTTTGTCTAACTCTTTCTCTGTGCTTGACTCTTCTACTCCTACTTCCGTTTCCTCTCCTTCCACTTCCTCTCCTCGCCCTCGCCCCTCTTCTTCTGGTTTGGCTCAACGCCCCACCCGCCAGCGGTCCCATCCCAAGCCTTCCTCTCGTTCTCCTCCTCCCTCGTCTCGTGGTTCCCTTTCCTTCCGGTCTCCTGTCTCTACCAAACGGATTTCCAAAATTCCTTCCCGTACCTCCCGTTCTCCCTCTCCCCACTCCTCTTCTAAACGCAGGGACTTCCACCGTACTGTCCGGAGTCCGAGTCCCGGTGAGAAGAAGAAAAAGAGGTTGCCTCCTTCCTCCACCCCTCCTTCCTCCTCCTCCTCTATCTCTTTCTTCTTCTTCCTGCCTTCGCCCTCCCTCTGTCTTAAACATGTCCTTTGAGTCCATTCCCAAGATTCGAGCCTTTCTCGATTCTTCTCGTCCCCCGCCTCTTACCGTTTCAGCTGACATTCATCCCGTCCCCTCTACACTGCCCCTTACCCCTCAACCGCCTCCTCCTTCCCCTGTCCCCCCCTCTTCCGTCTCTACCCCTTCCCAACCTTCTTCTCTTCCTTCTGTCTCTCTTTCGTCCTCTGCCCTTCCCTCCTCTCACTCTGGCCCTCCTCTTTCTTCTTCTCTTTCGCTGTCAAGCCTCCCTATGCCCCCCGGTTTTCGGTCCTCCCCTCTGCCTCCTTCTCTTCTGTCTCCCCGTTAACCCATCCACCTCTTCATTGTTGTACATAAGTGTGTATTTTTCCCTTTATCATTATTTGTCTTTATCTGCCTCCCCGTTCGCCCATCCGACTTTTCATTGTTGTGCATAAGTGTGTATTCTTCCCTTTCTTTTTTTGTTGGCTTTTGCCTCCTTTTAATTCTCCACGTTATCCTCATTCACCTTTTCTTAGTTGTACATAAGTGTGTGTGTTTTCCCTTTATTGTTCTTTGTGTATATTTCTTAACTTCTATGTGTGTCCTTCCTCTTTTTCTGTGCGTTCTTATTTTCGGTGGCTTTTGCCTCCTTTTATGGTTTTCTTTTGTCTGTTTTCGTTGTTTTTTCGTCCTTTGTCTCCTTTTAGTTTCTTTTTTCTTTTTCTTTAATTATGTCCATTTTGCAGTGGAATCTTCGTAGTCTTAATGCTCAAAGGATTGACTTACGTTTTCTTCTTTCTCTTCACTCCCCTAAGGTCGTTTGTCTTCAGGAGACTCGTCTTTTCTCTCCTCCTGTTCCCTTTCCTCATTACTCTTTTTATAGTTCTCCCCACTCTCTCCATGATACTTGTCTTCTTATTCATCGTTCTGTCCCTTTTGAAGAGCTGTCCTTTTCTACTCATTTCCCTTGCACCTTTGCTAGAGTCTATCTTGACCGCTGGTTAACAGTGGTTTCTGTGTATTTGTCGCCTTCTCTTCCCATCGATTTTACCGAATTCTCCGGGATTTTATCTAAGTTGCCCACTCCATTCTTAGTCCTTGGTGATTTTAATGGTCGGCACACCTTGTGGGGTGACAATGTTATTTCACCCCGGGGTCGTCGGCTTGAACCTTTTCTCTCGGCCCGTAATCTTTTTATCCTTAATTCTGGTGCTCCTACTCATTTTGATGCTCGGACTCGTACGTTTTCCTGTATCGATCTTTCCCTGTGTTCCCCTTCAGTTTCCCTTGATTTTCATTGGTCAGTTCTCGAGCATTCTCACAATTCCGACCATTTTCCCATTCTCCTTTCTCTGACTACCTACTCTCCTACTCCTAACTCCCCTCGTTGGTGCTTCCAGCGGGCGGACTGGTCTTCTTTCGCTTCCCTTACTGTTCCTTCTTTGCTTCCTCCTCCTTTCTCATCGGTCCGTGTCATGCTCTCGTTTTTTCTGGATCTGGTTTTCGGTGCTGCTTTGACGTCCATTCCCCGGACGTCTCGCCCTTTCTCGTCTAAATGCGTTCCTTGGTGGTCTCCTGAGTGTTCCAGGGCCCTCCGGGTTAAACGGGCGGCTTGGAAAAGTTTTCGCCGTAAGCGTCTCACCCCTGCTTCTCAGGAGTCGTTTTTTCTCTTTCGCCGTGCATCTGCTCTTTTCCGTCGTACTACCAAAGCCGCTAAACGCCGGAGTTGGGAGTCCTATGTTTCTTCTATTACGTCTCGCACTCCTGTCGCTTCGGTTTGGAAACGTATTCGTAAGATCTCTGGTAAACATCTTTCCTTCCGTGCTCCAGTCCTCCGCATTGATGGTGTTTCTGTGGCAGACTCCGAAACAATTGCTAATCGATTGGGCTCGTACTTTAGCTCAGTTAGCAGTGGTTCTCACCTCTCTGCTGAGTTTCACTCGCTTAAAGTCGTTGCGGAAAGTACTCCAATTACTTTTAGTCTTTCCTCTGACGAATCCTATAATGCTCCTTTTTCCTCAACTGAGTTACGCACCGCTCTCCGTGCCTGTAAGAACACTTCTGAGGGTCCTGATGGTATCCATTATCTCATGCTCAAACATCTTTCCTCGCAAGCTCTGGTCTTCTTGTTAGCTCTCTATAACAAGATTTGGTCTTCTGGTGTTTTCCCTCCCTCTTGGAGTACTGCCCTGACCATACCTTTTCTTAAACCTGGCAAGTCTGGGTTCTCCCCACAGGACTATCGCCCTATTGTCCTTACCAGTTGCCTGTGTAAACTCTTTGAACGTATGATTAACGCTCGTCTCATGTGGATTCTTGAGTCGCGCCATTTGTTATCTTCTTCCCAGTTCGGGTTCAGACGTGCTCGTAGTACGCTTGACCCCCTCATTCGCTTGGAATCTTATATCAGGACAGCTTTTGCTCGTCGTCAAACTGTCATTGCTGTTTTTTTCGATCTCGAAAAAGCCTATGATTCTACCTGGAAGTACCACATTTTGCGTCAGCTCCGTTCTTGTGGCATTTACGGTAATCTAGGAGTCTTTATTCAGAATTTTCTTTCTTCTCGGTCCTTTCGTGTCAGAGTCGCTTCCCACTTATCTCGTCTTTACCCTCAGTTGGAAGGTGTCCCTCAGGGTTGTGTCCTGAGTACCGTCCTTTTTCTCATTGCTATCAACGGTATCGTGTCTTCTCTTCCTGTCGGGGTTCGGTCTTCCTTGTATGTCGACGACTTTGCGATTTACGCAGCCGACTCAGATATTGCTGCTTTACGTCTTCTTATCCAATCCGCTATTCTGGCTGTTTCTTCATGGGCAACCCGCCACGGGTTCCGTTTTTCCACCTCCAAATCCTGCGCGATGTCCTTTACTCGTTGCCATTCTATTCCTCATCCTCCTCTTACTCTTTATGGTACTGCCCTCCCTTATCGTTCCTCTACTCCTTTTTTGGGTCTTACTTTTGATTCTCGTCTTAATTGGTCCGCTCATGTTTCTTCTCTCAAGGTTGCTGCCTTACTCCGCCTCCGCCTTCTTCAGTCCTTGTCCCACCTCACTTGGGGTGCTGATCGAGCGCTTCTTCTTCGGCTTCATACGGTTCTTGTCCTCTCTAAGTTGGATTATGGCTGTCAAGTTTACTCTTCAGCCTCTGATTCTGTTCTCCATGCTCTTGATTCTGTTCATCACTCTGGTCTTCGTCTTGCCCTTTGGTGCTTTTCGTTCCTCTCCTGTTGAAAGCCTCTATGCTGAGTCTGGTTTCCCTTCTCTTTATCGCCGTCGGGCTCTCCTGTCCCTTCGTTCTTACGCTCGCCTTCAACAATTCCCATCTTCACATCTTTCCCTTCCCCCTTCGGTCGTTGCTACTTTTTCGTCTCACCCCCGTCTTGGTTCTCCGTTTTCTGTCCGCATGCTCTCGCTGCTCGCATCGTGCTCTTTCCCTGTTTCTAACGTCCTCCCTTTCCGCTTTTGCTCTTTTCCCCCCTGGCTTTTCCCTCGTCCTTCGGTTTGCCCTTCCATCCTCCCTTGTTCCAAGTCCTCTACTTCTCCCCTCGTTCTTCGGTCTCGTTTCTTAGATCACCTCTCTCTTCACGCTACAACCACTCCTGTGTTTACTGATGGCTCCAAGACGTCGGTAGGCGTGGGGTTTGCCGTCCTTTTTCCCACTTGCTCGTATCAATATTCTTTACCTCCCGTTGCCAGTATATTAACTGCTGAACTTTATGCTATTTTTATTGCCCTCCGTTTTATGTGTTCCTTCCCCTCCTCGTCCTTTACTTTGTTCTCTGATTCTCTCCGTGCTCTACTTATCTTACAGTCCTCCCCTGCTCTACACCCTTTAGTTCTTTCCATTCAGGAATGGCTTTTCCGCCTTTCCGTCCGCAAAAAGCTTGTACGTTTTTGCTGGGTTCCCAGTCACGTTGGCGTTTGCGGTAATGAGCGGGTTGATTGCCTTGCTCGTTCTGCTGCCGTGCGGGGTACCCGCTCCTCACTTGCTGTCCCGGCCTCTGATTTCTTCCCTGCCTTGTCCAGGTTTCTTTGGTCGAGGTGGCAGACTCAGTGGTCCGCTATCTCCGTTAATAAACTTCGTTCTGTCAAACCGTCCGTTTCTGGGTGGTCTGATCCCTCCCACCGTAATCGCCGTTGGGAGACGGCTTTGGCCCGTCTCCGCATTGGCCACACCAGACTTACCCATTCGTTTTTAATGTCCCGTTCTCCTCCGACTCTTTGCTCGCGCTGTACCGTTCAGCTTTCTGTCTCCCATCTTTTCCTCAATTGCCCTTATTTTCCGTTGCCCGCACGCGTTTCTTCCCTTTTCTGGCTTTCCTCCGCCGGCCGCCATGTCTTGCAGATTTTCTTTCTGAATCTCCCTCGTTTCTATCTCCCGTATTATGTCCTTCCTTCATCATGTTCGAGTTCTCGATGATATTTAGTTAACTCCTTCCCGTCTTTAACTATTTCGTGCCATATGGCCTTTGTCGCCTGGTGCGTTGACTTCATTAATGTAATGTAATGTAAATGTCATGGGAAACCTCTCATGCTAATTGGTCTTGTCAGTACATATCTGCTGACTTTTTATTTTGCAGTAATTGTAGCAATGTTTCCTCTTCTGTGATACTTAAGATGTTTTGATCACTTGTGAGTTTCAAGCCAGAAGGAAGTTCAACTTGTAGACAAATACAAATAAAAATTATAATGTAAAACTTGCAAAATAAACAAAGCAAAACTGGGACGACACAAGATAAATGCAAATATTAACGTTTGTGATGGTGGGAAATTAGGTTGAGGTGACACAAGATAAATGCAAATAGGAACGTTTGTGATGGTGGGAAATTAGGTTGAGCTTGATTTAATGTATTTATGGTGACTTTGATTTGATGTATTTATGTGTGTATTACAAACTACTGTACATTATACTTTGGCATATACCTTTTTTTTTTTTTTTTTTTTTTTTTGTAGCCTGTAATTATAATGTAAAACTTTCAAACAAACAAACCAAAACAGGGACAACACAATATAAATAAGTAACACCCTATTCTTCACATTAATAATCCATTACAAACCCCATTGTACTTGAATAAACTAATGAAAGCATATGGTCCTCCCGGGATTCCAACGCGGGACACCACACCCAGAACATAAGCATCTAAACCACCAACACAGTTAAAGGCTGAGTACACGATCACAATTAATATCCATTTTCAAATTTTGGATATCAATCTAATCATGTACAACCAACTGCATTATGGAAAGCGTAATGTTTTAGCGAGAGGAAAGAACAGAGAATGGGGCCATAAATTCATATTTGTTTTCACCAACTCGCCAATAAATTTACAAATAAACCCAACTAATGAATCAATGAAAGTAAAGACGGGCGAATGTTGACGTCTAAAGCTTGAACTTTCTTATAGCCCGAAACTGGCAAGTGGTGGACCGAGGCGAGCAGGATGTGTGATGAAGGTTTTTATATGCACAGTAACGGCCTTAGTACCCACAAACGGTCAATGGACGACTCCACCGCTACACCAGTTGCAACAGTAGATCTCTCTCTCCTCTTATTTTTTCTTGTCTTTTCTTTTCTTTTTTCTTTTCTTCTCTTCTTCTCTTTCTTTTTTTTTCTTTTCTTTTCGTTTCTTTTATTTTATTCTCTCTCTCTCTCTCTCTCTCTCTCTCTCTCTCTCTCTCTCTCTCTCTCTCTTTTTTAGGAGGGAAGGTGAAGCAGCATGAGACACAAAGAGAAATAAGAAGAGAGAATCAGCACCACCTCAACCAATACCGTTAGGGTAGCTTATGCTACGTAAGGGTAGAGTTAGGATTAAAAGTTAGCCCTGATTGTTTAACCCATTCAGTACCAGGGACGTCCTTTTTCGTCATATTCTGGCAACTATTAGACGGTTTTATTCAGCTTAGGAAGGTCCTCTAGCCATAATAAGGTTTCAAACTATCTCGACCAACCCTTTAAGCTACCACAGATCCTTCTTAAGCTGCATAATATCGTCTAAATATAGCTAGAATAAAATCTAACGCACGTTGCTGGTACTCAAAGGGTTAAGCACTGGTTGAGGTGTACTGGTTGGAGTGGTCGAGTTCTCCCTTGACCCCCACAAGGAGAGCAAGATAATAAAGGTTCGTCTCTTTGTATGTGGTCTACTTTATTTGCCATATTCGCTCTTACTTTATTGTTATCCGTTTAAGGGGAGATGGGTTGTTTTTCTGGTCGTCCCCCTTCATCATGTTTAGCCCCATTAGTTTTCAGATTTTATGATGTTTGCTCCATTAGTTTGGCGATTTTAAGACCTTTTGCCCATTTCTTTGTCAATATTAAGACCTTTCGTGCTATTTGGTTTGTTTTGTTTGCAAGTTTTACATTATAATTTAGGTGTCAATTTTTTCCTGGCGAACGATAGTGAGACTGTAATTTAGGAAGAACCAGTCTTTGGCCGGGAAAATTTTCTACCGAAAAATGTACAAATTTATCTTCAAGGGGGATCTAATGGATGTGTTTTATAAAGTTTGATGGAGGTCTAGGGAAGAAACTAGAACAATAATGAATTAATGAAGAAATAGACCAAAAAGTGAACCATCCTCCCTTAATTTCAGCTGATGGTAAATCTAATTCCTGAGCAACTGATTTCTCGATACTTAATGGAAACTCTTGAAACACAAAGTCTGTCAAATGAATGGCTTGCCCCAGCCAAGACTTTGATTTCGTTCGGACCTCAGCGCATGGTTATTTGGACTATTTTTTGATGTTATCTTACCTCATATAAAATTATACAGTTTTATATATACCGGTATATATACTTAACCTCTGAAGTGCGCATGGGGGTAATTGGAAACGTCCCCCTGTGCCGACGTATTTGAGGTGTTTCCGTCACTAAAATATTCATTGTAACATTAATAGCATTAATACTTATCCATATGTGCCTATTATGGGTTGATTATAAAGGTATTAACCTGAAACAACAATAAAACGAGTGAAAACAGCGTTTGGATGGTCAAAATCGGAGATATAGCCCGCGAGTTGTATAATGTATGGGTGAGGCAAGCTGCTTTCCCGCCAATTTCCCCCAAGGCCACTGAGACACAGTCGATCGATACTCTCTCTCTCTTGCACTCGCTTGCCATCAGTGATGACAACACCCTGCTTGCAACTCGCTAATGTTAGCACGAAAATATACCTCAGAATATGGGAATAACAGGGAAAATAGGTGATAACTGAAGGAGAGGAGGGAAGGGGAGGGGAGGTAGAGGACTGAGATTTAAAAAAAAAAAAAAAAAAAAAAAAAAAAAAATTCACTCTTAAGAGTCTCCCCGCAGTTCCCGGGTTAAGAAGTGTTTGTGGAGTTACATGGAGGGATAGACAGATGAATGAGGAAGTAAGAAGGAGGTGTGGTGTGGAGGTACATGTGTTGGAAAGTGTGAAAAGGAACACATTGAGATAGTTAGGCCATATGGAATGTATGGGAAGCAAGAGTATGTTTAACCCTGTAAGCGCGAGCTACAGTATGTGTAGTGAACACCACACTTCTGGGCGGCAATATTAGGCTCCATATTCCTACCTATAATAGTCATTTTACGATAAATATCATTATTACTTATTCATATGCACCTATTTTACGTTTAATATGAAGATACAGTAGTAACATGTAACAACAATAAAACAAGTGGGAATAGTGTTTGGATGGTCAAAATCGCTATTATTTGCCGAACGGCCATTCATGAATTGTGAGCCAGCAGCGACGTACACCCTCTCTCTCTGGAGCCTACAGCAACACTCATTCTCTCGCACTCCATACGCTCGGTAGCAACAACACCACACCCTGGAACCGGGTTGCAGATATTGGTATGATAAATACACCAATAAAGATGGTAAGAGGAAAAATAGGTGATAATTGAAGGAGGGGATATGGACACATGTGGAGGAGTGATATGAGGTATGGAGGAAAAAAAAAAAAAGTGCTACTGGGGCCTTTTAAAAAATTTTTTTTTTTTTTTTTAGGCCTTACCCCGAGGTTCCTCACCCTTGCCCACCAAAACCTCTTAAAGAGTGTTCTCGCCGTTCCCGGGTTAAGAGGGTGTACAAGAGCGAGGGGTAGGACAGAGAGTGAGAGGTAAACCGAAAGAGAGGTGGAAGGATGGAGTGAGGAAGTATATGGATGAAGGTGGTGCTGCGGGTGCCCAACCCATCCCCCGCCAAAGGCGGCTTTCTAGGGCCTTTCCTAGCTGATGCTGAGAGGATTGGGTTCTAGTCATGTGGTGATGGGCTGGTCTATCAGAGTGAGAACTGAGCAATCTCTGCCATACCCATAGCTTACTCTGACTGTTCCTTTAACTTATATATTTTCTAGATCTCCAGTGATGGCGTCTCTTCCGTGGATTGACCTCCCAATCTACCAAGATTGGAAGTCAAAGCGTCACATTTGTCCTTTGCCCCTCAACTTTCTCTTCATAATTGCTGAGGGGCACAGGGCCCTGGGTGGGGCTTTGGGTTTCCTGGGCGTTTCCGCACCCTTCTCAGCTCCCCGCCATGGAGTGGCTTCGGTCACCTCACACAGCGGCTCGCTTGGTGTAGTGACTAGCGTCTCGGACTTCCACCCAGAAGGCCCGGGTTCGCGCCCACGCTCGGCGCATTAAAGATTTTTCACAAGCACTGAGTCGTTACCATCCCTCATGAGCAAAGGGATGGGGTAGTAGTACAGGACCCCAATGGAAATACGCCTAATCGGCCTTATTGAGCTATCCTTAGCTAGCTTAGCATGCGCTAGCTTTAAGAACTATTATTATTATTATTATTATTATCACCCAGGCTTTATTGTGGTATATAGGCAGGGAGGGTTCGGTTATGGCCTTGCTCGGGGCCTTGGGTCTGTTCGGCCAGGCAGTCTGGGGAACAACAACACTAATATTTCCTTATCTCTTCAACCCATAACCATAAACTGTGATGTGTGCCTTTGTGCCCCACACATGTCATCCAGCTGGAATTCCCCAGACTGTCTGGCTGATCAGTCCTTATATAATTTAAGTCTGGTAAACCGAAGCCACTCCAGATGCTTGGGCCCCCGGAGGGGCCAGGGAGAGACGAGATCTGGCTCTCGGAGGGTAGCAGGGGAGGGGATCATCAGCCCACGGGCTTGCACCCACGGGCCATTGCCTCCACCCAATCAAGCGATCTTGCCAGCACCTAGAAGGAAAAGAGACAGGCAGAGATGGTTAACGTAGGGTAGAGGATGCCAAACCTCACTCTGGATAGGACCAGCCCTCACCCAGCTAGGGTGTGTTCATCCCAGCTATTGGTGATTAGTGTACAGTAATAGAAACTGACCGATCACTGATATAACTGCCAATTGTGAATTACTTTAATTGGCAATCACCAATTGTCATTGCTGCTTGGTCAACAAGTTGTCACAATATCGCAAATTGCTATGTAGTCCAAAACGGTTAATATGACAATATACTGGTTCATTTAAGACTATTTAAGTACAGTATTTAAAGTGGTGACACTGGTGGCTATGTTAATTGTCAGTTACTTATTTGGGTTAGGGATATTGAATACACCAATCGAGCAAGGCAATACCCAGGGGAGGCCTAATAGGGATGTGATGAGTTGCTGGAACTCTAGTTTCATATATCTGGCTTATAGTAAGAAATATATACAGTAGCTATATGCATCAATTTAATAGTTAAATCAAAGATACTCTACTATAGCCTTTGACAAGATTCTGCAGTCATGAATTCTTTTTTGGGGAGCGATCATTATACGAAACAGGCATAGCCTGCAGCAGGGCAGTAGAACTACATCTTGCTTCCTTCGAAATTGTCATAATTTTTTTTTTTTTTTTTTTTTTTTTTTATATATATAATTTAGATGATTTAGCTTTGTTATATATCTTATTATTTATGGCTAGAAACATTGATTTTTGCTAGATAATTTGCTGCGTGTCTGCCTGCTGAGACCAGAACCTCTCCGGGAGTGCTGGAGGCCCCCAGTGATCCTTGGTCTCTGGGCCTTCTCCTGGGTGACCTAGATATGTGTGAGTTTTATTATTAATGTATTTATTTTTATTTGTTTATGTTTAGTTATTTATTTTCAGGGTCTGTCTCGAGGTGGCCACCCACAGCTATGAGGTATGTGCCTGAGTATATTAAACAGTATGTATATACATACAAGTAAAAGGTCTAGGGTGGAAAGTCATAAGATGGAACAAATTACCTGTTTGTGATGGAAATCCTTGTCAAAAGGAGTTACGAGGAAGTTAAATAAGTTTTTGACTATAACAAAATAAGTGAAACAAGCCTTGATATGTGAATACTAAACAGAGAATGGACAAATTAAGGTTGGTAGGCTTATCCATATTGGTATGGATAATGAAGTCTATTCTTCATTAGTTAAATCCAAGACAGGAAAAGACCGATCGTGCTGATTGAAATCGGTGGCTATCGATCTGAAGGTAGATTCGAAGTGGAAAAACATGTGCGTTGAAATTAGCGATTGCGATCGATCGGCAAGGTGAACGTGGCCCTGATTAATCCTGATCGTTCATACGGAAGCAATCGCGTTCAAAATGCGATCGCGATTGATCAAGGTGAACGCAAAACGTAATTATTAGCGAATTGCGTTCCGTGTTCCATACTGAACTGATTCGTTACTCTAGTGAACAGATCCACATGTGTTTTGTTTACATATTGTGTCAGCACTTGTGACAATGTCTAATTCTCTGAAGTCTTACGTTGAAAAGTTTCTTTTGAATCCAGCTGCTTCGTTTAATGTTGATGAAGAAGGAAATCAAGGTGAGTAGGCTAATATAGGTTAGGCTAAGTATTTTTGTATTGACCTCTTTAGGGTGGCTAAGGCTAGGCTAAGTTAGGCCTATATCTTATTATCTTTTACTATAGCCTAATACAATCACACTTTCATAGTTAAGTACAGGGTAAATCTACAGTTATACTAGGCCTACCCCTCCCCCACTAGCCTTAGCCTACCCAGTACCCACCCGTGACCCCCACCTTCCCCCCTTCAAAACACGCCTTTTAACGTGTGGATGGTTCAGCAGACGCGGAAACTGATTTTTTCTTCTTTTTAGGCTAGGCCTAGCCTATTAGGCTAATGTCACTAGGCTAGGCTAATTTTCCCATGAATTTATAGTTTTCTGTGTTAATTTTCATCAATAGGCCTAGGCCTAGGTTATATAGTGTTTGGAAGTAGGCTAATTAGGCTACAAGCCTCTGAAAAACCGTTTTCCCCATGAGGGGGGGCTTTGCCAAGTTTGCCCCCCCCCATGACTTATTGTCATCATCATATATATTGACAGCAGGGGGCAAAAACCAAGTACGCTGCGGCCGAACCTACTGTACACCCAGGTAAATAAACCGCAGACGAAGAAACTGCGGAGGACGAGTCTCACTTTGCCGAAGGTTTGTAATAGCCTACTTCAATGTATCTAGGCCTATTCCAACTTTTTTCAAGTCAAATATACTGTACAACAGTACATATCCACACATCATCAAACCATACAAAGTCTACTAGTGTACTAATAATATTAACGGTCAATATACAGGAGGCGCTACAATATAGGTAGCAAAATTATAATGGTAGTTTTGGGTTCCTATCATCATATGCTTCATTTATATATACTTTTTATCCCCGGGAAAAAAAGAAAAAAAATCTTGGTATTTTTCATTTATTTTCTTGGGATTTTTTGTTTTGGTCATTAACCTAACCAAAAAACCTAACCTTTTTTTTTTTTTTTTTTTTTTTTTCTATATTCCAACTTACTTCCTCTCGAGCATAGGCTGAGAGCCTTAACATTCACATTCACCGCTTTACAATGAACAGTGAAGCCCGTGAGGTCTTGTTCCAGTCTAGGGAGTGAGACATGTGAAGCACGTAGAGTACAACGAGCACCTGCCATCTTGCCTTCACATGAGGCACGGTGCTCACTCATGGCCCGAAACGACCCCATCTCTGAAGCCACCTCGTTCCCGTGCTTCACTGTCTCACCCCCTACACTCGGACTCTCACACTTACACACACACAACGCCACCTGTTGAGCAGATAACTCACCAGGCATTGCACCCCTATAGCATATTTTGAATATGGGAATATTCATACAGTGCCATTTAATCAGGGAACAATGAGGGTATTTTATTGACGTTTCGGTGGGCTTGTGGTAATGCACTGATACCAGGTACAGCACAAATTCCATCCCAATAATATCTTCCCATTGATACATCGGGATTTGAACCCGGGACCTTTGGATTACCAGGCCAGTGGCAAGACCACTCCACCACACCTAACCTAATAGCCCCCAAATACATTTAGGTTAGGTTAGGTTTTTTGGGTTCAATGTTATTTTAATACCACAAATTTTTTTGATATATTTGAAGATAAATATGTAATGTATATGCTTTAAAGATCATATGAAAATGTGTTTTAACCCTCGGCAAAACGTAATAAAAAATTACGGTACTGAAATGTATTTTTTGGTAACAAGGTTGTCAAAAATCTCCTATAGACGGCGCGCCGTTCGTGCCAGCCATTTTTTTTTTTTTACTCGAGAGCTCTTTCTATCAACCTGTCAGTCGAATACAACGCCACCTGCCAATGACATATATAGCAATGATGTGTATGCTCTACCGGACCTATTAGGCCTAAAAAGATCGATGGGTTAAGTGTCGGTCCAAATCATCAGTATAACCAATATTAAGGAGACGGATCACAGCTAGGTCTATTTTCAAGGTCAGGCCTTTTTTTTTTTTTTTTTTTTTTTTTTTTTTTTTTTATGGTGGGCGTAGCCTACTCCCACGGTTGGTAACAAAACAATTCACCCAACATTTGGCCGTGGGATATGGTACAACAATGGGTTGAAGGGGGCTTTGCCCTCTGGGCTGGGACCTTACCCCCCGTGACATATAATCATCATCATATATACTACCAGCAGGGGGGAAAAAACAGCTGGTTGTGGGATAATTTTGTTAAAAAATGCTGTCAGATTAATAGCAAATGTTACTGCGTACGCCCGCTAAAGCTTGGTTCACACATGCACGAATTAACGTCCCGTCCGTCCCCGACCCCTTAATTCGCCGTGCCTAGGCGGCGTCCTTTTTACATACATACATACATACATACATACATACATACAAGTTTAAAGACCGTTTGTCCACAGAAGCTGTGGTTACAGTCTCACGTCCTAAATGGCAGCTTTCCAGGCGGTCCTGTCAAGGGCCGCCTGTGTTGTTAAGTTCTTTATTTTGAGATCGGACCGGAGTACCCGAGCCCACGTCATTCTAGGTCCACCCCTACGCCGCATAAAATGGTCGGTGTGGGTCGGGGCAACTGCCAGAAAACGTGTTATGTCGGGGACACCCACGGGAGCAGTCGTCGTTTAGACGACGATTAACGGGATGAGAACGGCGGCAAAAAAACGTTGGAACGGCCCTAGTGGCCATTGTGGCCACATGGGGCCTCCAGATTGATGCCGTCCTGCCTATTTTCTTGGTCGGGGACGGACGTGACGTTAATTCGTGCATGTGTGAACCGAGCTTAACACAACCCTTACCATTATCTCTTGGGCCCTATATTGGAAAATCTGACTTTTAGGTGCGACTATTTATTAGCAGTTGGAGATCTTACAGTATTGTTCAGAATGTTTTTGTACTGGTATATATAAAATAGAGAAGCATAAGGAGATATTTTGGGCTTTTATGGACTTGGAAAAAGCGTATGATCGTGCGGACCGTGAAGCAATGTGGAAGGTGTTAAGGATTTATGAAATAGGAGGAAATTTGTTAGAAGCAGTTAAGAGTTTTTATGAAGGGAGCAGAGCATGTGTAAGAGTAGGAAATGGTGAGTTGAGTGAATGGTTTGAGGTAAAGGTAGGTTTGCGACAGGGTTGTGTAATGTCACCATGGCTGTTTAATATGTTTATGGATGGTGTGGTGAGGGAGGTGAGGATTGGGTTTAGTTGTTGTTGTTGTTCCCCAAGCTGCCTGGCCAAACAGCCCCAAGGCCCCGAGCAAGGCCAAGGCCATAACCGAGCGCCCCCACAATAAACGACCACAATAAAGCCTGGGTGACCGAAGCCAC
>JBAKBP010028051.1:0-29195 GCA_037953745.1 Lithodes maja | reverse complement strand
CATATTGATGTAGACAATGAATTCAGTATTTCGTATGATACTGCCTCAAGACAAATTCCTGTTGAATTGTACAATCATCTAGCATGGTTAATTACTGAAAGTGATGAAAACAAAGGTGACAGTGAGAAAGTTCATCTTAGTGAAAATGACAAAGAAACTGTTCTTAACTTATCTCAAGATATTATTAATTACATTTGTAAACAGCCTACACCTAAGCAGGTAGGATTGGCAATGCATGTTCTAAAAGAAACTCACAGCAAAAATATTGTTACCATGTTAAACAGATTTGGAAATAGCATTAGCTATGCCAGTGCTCAACGTTACTTAACAACGATTGCGAGTGAAGTAACTGAACAGGAAAGAAAAGAAGGTATCTTTATTCCATCCAACATTATACACAGACATTTTGCTCAATATGCCTTTGATAACCTTAACTTTCACTCTGAAACTGATGATGGTAGTCTGGATGCAACTACTAATATTATATATCAATATACAAAGCAGGAGAATATAATTGGGGCTGGGAAAGTACCTCTACATAAGACAAGACAGTTAACAGTCAATAAACCCGAGGTGTTTGTCCCTGTTAGCAGCAACCTTACCCTGAAGGACAGAAAAGAGGCAAGATCGTTATGTGGAATGCCACTGTAGCTAGTAACACTCTGATTGATGAAAATATTGTATGGTTCCTTTTACGGATGTTTCCCACTCAAATGATGACATGTAGAAATGATAGCACTTCATGTACTCCAACTTGGAATACCTTTTTTGAAGTGTATGATGGACAACAGGCACATAAAACAAGTATTGGCTATGGACCACTGTATCCTCAAACTCCAACAAACCCAGATGTTGTCCAGACCTCCCTGGATTATTTCATCTCCCTTAATCTGAAACTGGGACAATCAAAAACTGTTATCACATGTGACCAGGCAATATATGACATTGTAAAAGGCCTGTTGAACAAAAATCCTCTCAAGTATAAAGATGTCATAGTACGATTGGGTGGATTCCACATTGCAATGAATTTTATGGGATCCATCGGGTTCTTTATGAGGGAAAGTGGCATTGAAGACATACTAGCTGTGAGTAATATATGTGGTAGAGGAACAGCTAATAAGGTGATGGCAGGGAAGGACTACTACAAAATGGTTCGTTATCATTCCCTACTCTGTGAGGCGTTCTTTATGCTGAAGTGGGAGGCCTTTGAGCAGTGGTTGTTGCACAATGATGAAGCTGAAGCTCTTGGATTTCTATCTTGACTGTTGGAAAAACTTAGGACAGCTTATGAAACAAAAGACACTGAGAGAATCGTTGTATTTGTTGGTGATGTGATGAAACAATTAGGATTGCTTGAATCACAGTGGAAAGACTTTGAGAACACATTGGGAGTAACAGCTCAGTTATGGGGAATGTATATTGACATGGTGCTCATTTTGAAGCGCTACATCCATGCTGAAAGAGCTGGTATTTGGCAGCAACACCTGCTGGAGGTGCAGAACATGCTACCGTACACTGTTTCCTCTGGACATACTAAGTACATGTCATGTCTCCCAATCTATTTAAATGAAATGAAAAACCTACCCAACACTGCACCAGAGATACAAAGAGAATTTGAAGCAGGCAATTTTACTGTCCACCAGACAGAAGGTGTGTTCAATGGTGTATGGACAGATCTTGCATTGGAACAAACATACAATAATGAGGGAAAGACTCGCTTATTCAAAGGTATTACTCATGCTGAGGCTGCTCGAGAAAAGTACATAAAAACATTACCATTCTTGACATCTGTCTCTGAGAATGTCAAGAAGATGGTGCACATGGAATCCCCTCACCCAGATCACCATGAAAAGAGGAGTAAAGATGATATAGAAAGGGTTCTGGAAATCAGAAACACTGTAGCAGAAACTATGAGGAATCCGTTTGTTGCAACCCTTGGGACGGATAAGCTGATAAACATTGCAACAGGAGAGACGCTTGAATCTACACAACTAGTCAAAGCTAGAACGATTGGGCTAGAATCAATCAGAGATGCCAGCACCACCAATGCTGCTAAAATTGTTACCCCAAAGATAATGACATTTGCCAGTCAACAGAAACAAGGCAAAGGAAAGCGACATTGTATGAAGAAGTTAATCAATGTGGAAAACACTGTTACAAGAGCCCTTTGTTTTACACAAGAATTAAATGATGAGGCAAAGATTGAAGCCTTTAGTTATGAATGGAATGACTATCCCCCATCATTATTTGAGCCAAACAGTACTGCATCTGAGGGATATACCATGCGCAAAGGAACTAAATATGATTTTATTGAAACACTTCAAAAAGAGGTAGCTGATTCATGGAAACCAATGACAGAAATTTCTCAATCTGATTCTGAATCAGTGTATGTTATTGACGCCATGGCATTTATACAACGCTATCGGACACTGGCATCAGAGAGTTTTGGTCAGCTTCAAGAGAGGTACTTGCAGAAGATTCTGGCCATGAAACCAATCGGTTGCTCAGAGGTTCACTTTGTTAGTGACAGGTATGACTTTGGTGAAATGAGCTTAAAGGATGGTGAACGACAGAGGCGGGTGAAGGGAGTTTTGACACCAGAGTATATCCCTGATCATAACATGAAAATACCAGAGTGGAAAGGATTTCTTTCAAACCCACAGAACAAGGCAAACCTACTTTCATATATTTCATCCTCTTGGACCCAGCCATCCTCAGTTCCTGACGGGATTACCCTGATAATAGGAGTTGGTACTAAGGGAATTTGTGTGACCAGTTGCGGTACAACTGTGTTACAGGAACTGTGTTGCCACAATCATGAAGAAGCTGATACCAGGATCTTTTCACATATTGCAAGCTGTCAGAAGAGTAGTGTGTTTATTGTTCATGCAGCTGATACAGATATCATTATGCTTTCTATGTATCATTATCCTCGACTTCCACATGTTGCTAAACTGTGGGTTGAAGAACTACATCTTCTTTCCCATTCATGATTTAGTTGATAAACTAGCTAGTACAGTAGAAAAAGATGCACTTGAACTCACAGACACTCTGCTTATTTCATATGTTTTATCAGGCTGTGATTCAGTAAGCTTCCCATTTGGACGAGGGAAAAAAAGAGCGGCAAAAGTAGCAATGCAGCACATAGGTAAAATGACAATGCTGACTAGCTTCTCACATACTAATGTAGGCCTAAGTGACAAGTTGTTTGATGAGGCACGGGACTTTTGGTGTGATTTGTACGGCAAGCCAGGATATTCATCATTGGATAGGTTACGTGCCCATATATTTGCCTCTAGCAAACAGGATCTCCGCTCTCTTCCTCCAACTGAAGACTCCTTTCATTTTCATGTCCTTAGGAGTCTTTGCCAGATTAGCCTGTACAAACAGGCTAATGTGTGTAATCCAACTCTTCTTGCACCTGAACAGTATGGCAGGTATTTGGACAGTAATGGCAGATTGTTCCCAGTTATGAAGCGCAAAGTTAGTAAACCTGCAACAGCAAAACTAACATTCTGCAAGTGTAGGAAAGGCTGCATTAAAAACTGTCCATGTGCTAAGGCTAGACTGGAGTGCATTATTGCATGCACTTGCAATGGGACTTCCCCAAAATGTGGGCGGCTAACTGAAGATAACGGCGATAGCGATTAGTGCAAAATATAGGTTTAACTGTTAGGTTTGCTACATTTATTATCTTTAGCACATAATGTCTGTTTTACAATAATTTCATATGTATTAATGAAGAATAAAAAGCCTTATTTTACCACTTATTGACATTACATCAATAATTTTCAATGTGTAAATAGGACTGTATACTTTAAAGAATATGTCACTGTCACTAATTCACATTTGTTTTCATTACATCTCTAAGCAGCAGGCAAAAGTGATGCCTTTTACTTTTAGTTTATTAGTATTTTCTTTTCTAAAATACATCAGTAGGACATACAAGATTTAATGAAAGTGTTTTTCTAAATTACAATTGAGAAAAATGTATTATACAGATGCTTTGTACAAAATATATACCAGTTTTGGGGTGAGACATGATATTCTTGACCTTTTGACCTCTGACCTCTGGTGACCTTGTAGTTCAACCAATCAATATTATTTACCTATCATTCTGTAGCTGGCATCATGACGAAAAAAATGAGTGGTCATTTGTTGCAATAAAGTGTCACAGTAAGGAGATATGATGCATTGAATTTCCTCAACCTCAAAATTTTCCGCTTTTAAAATTCCTGTCTTAACTTCGTAAAATTGAGTGTCCTCACGTTGCGCAATCCGAACCAAGTGTCCAAATTCACTTTTCAGATGTCCAACACTTCCCTTATCATGTTCCAAGGGTCAAAAATTTTACAGCAGGGGTGTCATAATAAAATGCCTTTTTTTGCACTTTTTGGGGTGTGGATCCCAGACTATAAGTTGACCTATTGACACCATTCTGAGCCCATCCCAAGAATTCTGAACCCAGCCAGACCTATCCGAACGTAACCTAACCTCATTGCCCTGATCTGGGAAGCTACAATCCTTTTACCCAACAATGCGATTTTGCCGTTTTCGCAGAGAGACGCCAAAACTTACTTTTCTGAGGTAGTTTTCGATGCTGAATCCGAATCTGCCTTCATAATTGACCTATCTTGACAAATAAAACAGTTATTGATTATAGAAATGGCCCAGTATTATATCGAGTTTTGGGCTAATTGTTTTTCATAATGTCGAATTAATTATGATTGTTTGTGTGTGTGATACTAAACTATCAACATCTAAACCCTAATTTCACTTAAATTACATAAAAGTTTACCTATGTCTTGCTTTAAAAACACGATTTAGAGAAAATATTTATATAAAATAAAGCATAACACAATTTAGTACTTGAAAAGCGATGTTATCCTATTGCAACCCTTCTGAACCCATGCCAACAAGTGTGGACCCAACTGGACCTATCTGAACGTAGTTTATCTTAAGGGGAAGTTTTTAGTGTGTTTCCTAGACTTCTATCAAGCTTGAAATTACACCCCCTTGACCCCCTTTCAAGATAAATATGTACATTTTTCGGTAGAAAAATGTCCCAGCCGAAGGCCAGTTCCTCTTAAATTACAGGCTCGCTATCGCTCGCCAGGAAAAAATCGACACCTAAATGGGACGAAAGTTCTTAAAAGTGACATAAGCGGGGTAAAAGTTCTTAAAATCGCCAAACTAATGGGGCGAACGTCTTAAAATCTCAAAAAAGCAATGGGGCTAAACATGAGGGAGAAAGGGGTAAAGAAAAAAATCCCTCAAGTGGAAACCTCCCCTTAACCCTTTGAGTACCAAGCGACGTGTGTTATATTGTATTCTGGCTGTATTGTGATGATATTATTCAGCCTAGGAAGGACCTCTAGCACAAATAACGCTTCAAACTATCTCAACCAACCCTTTTAAGAGGAGGTATTTAGTATATTCCCTAACACCTTCAACAAGCTTAAAATTACACTCCCTAGACCCCCTTTCAAGATAAATTTGTACATTTTTCGGTAGAAAAATTTCGCGGCCGGAGGCCGGTTGCTCTTAAATTACAGGCTCGCTATCGCTCGCCAGGAAAAAATCGACACCTTAACGGCACGAAAGGTCTTAAAATTGACAGCATGGGGCGAAATTCTTAAAATCACCAAACTAATGGGGCAAGCGTCTTAAAATCTCAAAAGCAATGGGGCTAGGCATGAGGGAGAAAGGGGTCAAGAAAAAAGTCCCTCAAGTGGAAATCTCCCCTTAAGTACCACAGATCCTTCCTAAGCTGCATACTATCGTCAAAACATAGCTAAAATAACATATAACACACGTCACTGGTACTGAAAGGGTTAAGGGGTGGGGGTGATCCTCATTTTGTCTCTCCTCTTCTCTCTTTCTCTGGCTTGTATCCATGTGGCCCCATTCGGCCTACTATTTTAAGACGTTTATCCCCATCCAGGTGTCGATTTCTTCCTGGCGAGCGATAGAGAGCCAGCATTGTTTGGAGAAATCCAGCTTTGCCGGAGACATTATGCTATCGAAAAATGTAGACATTTTGCCTGCTGCTGGCTCGCAACCGCTCATCAGGAAACTAATCGACACTTGGATGGGGGTAAACGTCTTAAAACAGTAGGCTGAATGGGGCCGAATGGATACAACCCAGAGAGAGAGGGAGAGAGAAAAAAGGAGATGGGCCCCCATAACGTTGATAATTTTGGGGCCCAGATGCAAGGCAGGTTAAGGGGAGGTATTTAGTTTGTTCCCTAGACCTCCATCAAGCTTAAAATTACACCCCCTTGAGTCCCTTTCAAGATATATTTGTACATTTTTTGGTAGAAAAATGTGCCGGCCGAAGGCCGGTTCCTCTTAAATTACAGGCTCGCTATCGCTCGCCAGGATAAAATTGACACCTGAATGGCACGAAAGGTCTTAATATGGGGTGAAAGTTCTTAAAATCACTAAACTAATGGGGCAAACGTTTTATAATATCAAAAGCAATGGGGCTAAACATAAGGGAGAAAGGGGTCAAGAAAAAAATCCCTTAAGTGGAGATCTCCCCTTAACCCCTTCTGTGCCGACGACGTATTTATAATTTTAATCTACCTATATTTAGACGATTTTGAGGAGCCTATGAAGGGTCTGTGGTAGTAACAATAGTGGAATGAGACAGTTGGAAGCCTGTTAGTTGCTGGAGGCTCTTTGTAAACTGAATAATATCGTCTGATGGTAGCCAGAATAACGTTAAAGAGACGTCCCCGGTACAGAAGGGGTTAAAACAATGAAGCCAATAACAATTTAGCTAACACATTAGAAAGAGATACAGTATATATATATATATTTATATTACACATCATCATACAATGATAGCCTATTATTGATTTAACTTTATATGTGAGACTAAGGTGAAAATTACGGTACCAGTAACAAATTGCAAAGAGTTATTTATATCTATATTATAACACATGATCGTACAGTTATAGCCTATTATTACTTTAACTTATTAAGTAACACACAGTTCTTAACATTAATCATCAATTACAAACCCCAATGCACTTGAATAAACTAATAAACGCATATGGTCCTCCCGGGATTCGAACTTGGGACACCACACCCAGAACATAAGCACCTAAACCATAACACCACCAACGCAGTTGAAGGTTGAATACACGATCACGATTAACCCATTCAGTACCAGGGACGTAATTTTCATCATATTCTGGCAAGTAGGCCTATTAGACGATTATATTCAGCTTAGGAAGGACGTCTAGCAATAATAACGCTTCAAACTATCTCAACCAATCCATTTAATTACCTCAGATCCCTTCCTAAGCTGCACAAAATCGTCTAAATATAGCTAGACTATAAACACAATACGCCACCGGTATAGAAGAGGTTAATATCAATTTTCGAATTTTGGATATCAATCTAATCATGTACTCAGACCCAACTGCATTATGGAAAGCGTAATGTTTTAGTGAGTGGAAAAGAAACAAAAATTATTGGCTCAGAATCCGTCAGTTTTAGGGCCTGCTTCACGCTAACATAGGGTAAAATCTACCGAACAGTCTCTCCTCTTATATAACCTCCTTGCTCCGTTTGTGCGTTCGTTCGTACGTGTTTGCCTCCACCACCAGACGAGACAACCTCCCCTTCTCTCTCTGTCTTTCTTTCTCTCCTTTTCTCTCTCTCTCTCTTTCTCAAACACACATACGCACACACACACCCTCTCAAACCAACCCTATGAAATAAAGTGTTGCCAGAATGCTCAGCCTCTCAAACCCTTTCGATCAATCCAGAAACCATCAGTCTATGCCTACTAAAATTACTCTTAATGAATGCACTAAGCCACAACGGGATGCTACAAGCTTCTATGTATTTTGCAGAATATATATACTGAGATACCAAGGCCTTAAAATGCCTATGTAAGGGTAAAATACGGCATATTTGAGATGCTGGGATGGGTTGTATGCAATATCTACCCTTGTATAAAATTGATAGCTATTGTCTCACCCTGCAAGTTGAACACAATGATCTGCCTACCTCCTGTAGTGCTTTGTAGGAAAACCAAGGCTGAGAAAGGCCGAATATTGCCGTACGAAGGTTAACAAATCCCGAGGTGCCAGCCACAACACTCTCACTCACCGTTCCAATACTACTATCTCCTTGCATTTCTTAGATTTACCCAGGGAAGCTGAACGATATATGTCGATAAACCGCCGTCGAAACATTTATGAACGCTTCGTTAAGAGAGGGATAATTGCTATTTTAAACTTCTGTGTGATGTGCTTGTTTAGTGTAGTGAAATGAATAGGAGGAAGGGTGTGTGTGAAAGCTAGCTGGATTACTCTCTGTGTAGGTGAGACAAGAACAGAAACAGTGAGGTAAGCCAGATAAATGAAACAGGAGTTCCAGCAACTCCTTATCACATGCCTATGAGGCCTCCCCTGGGTATTGCCCTACTCGATTGGTGTTTATAATCGTTCCCAACTTGAGTCGTGGAAAAATAAAGTTACATGTGGTACGAAATTATAATTTTTCACATGGATGCCTTTCTTTCATTTCATTCTGGTTGACAACAGACGACTATATTTAGCTTAGGAAGTATCTCAATGAATCGAAGAGGCAAGAATTATCAAGGAACTTTTTGTTTTCCCCTCGAGGTCCTTCCTTTTTAAGATCACTAAAATCGTCTAATGATAGCAAAATGGAAATATGACTGGGTGTAACTGTTGTGTTTTAACTTGGAGAGAGACACTTGTTACAGGTAGCTTTTCCTTTTGTCTCCTTCATACCCATAGGAAAACATACCTGGCAGCTTCTAAAAATACACCTTTAGATGAATGTTGTGGCTTATAATATGCTGCCTCCACTCTATAGATATATTAACCCCTTCTGTACCGATGACGTCTTTGTAGTTATATTCTAGCTATATTTAGACGATTTTGTGTAGTTTAAGAAGGATCTGTGGTAGTAAAAAGGGTTAAGTGAGATAGTTCGAAGCCTTTTAATTGCTGGAGGCCCTTTTTTTAAACTGAAAATAATAGTCTAATAGTAGCCAAAGTAAAGTTAAAAACACGTCACAAGGACAGAAGGGGTTAACCACTTCTGTACCGATGACGTATGTTGTATTTTATTTCAGCTACGTTTAGACAAATTTATGAAGCTTAGGAAGGACTAGTTAAGGCATTCTGTAGCCTTTTAATGGGTCCTTCCTAAGCTGAACAAAATTGCCTAATAGTTGCCAGAATATAATTAAAAGTACATCACCGGTACAGATGGGGTTAAGCTGACGAGAAACTTACTTGACCCCATTGTAACCCTTCTTTTGTCTACAACACCCCTTCTCCCCTCTCTACACTCTTCAGATAATAGGAAAAAGAGAAAGTAGTTACGAGGTGCGGTTGTAAAGGCTTATCCCTTCACCTGACCCTGACTATGAAAGATGCCACAGCTTAGGTACAAGTGTTATTGTGTTAAATATTGTTATCAGCTTTAAATTAATTTACATATATTTCCAATCTTTTATCAATCTTTATATAGTTTATTGTAATTTATCTATAGTAATATATAACTTTTGGATGTTAATGTTCCAAAATAAGTTATAAAGTATATCAAGTATGCGAGTCTGATCTAGACATTGTTTACATTTGCGATTCTAGTGTTTTTCTTCCGTTTTTCTCAGTTTTTCGGTTTATAATGACTACTTATTCGAGTCCCTAGCTCGTGAAGATGGAAGTACCAATCCGTGTAGTGGCCAGGGTGAGTGCCTGTATGTCTGGAGTGATAAATATCGTACAGTATAAGGCTAAATCAGTACAGGGGACTGGCTTTCATTTTACTGGGATTTTCGGTTTAATGTTATTTTAATACCACGAATTTTGTTGATATATTTGAAGATAAATATTGAATCTATATGGGTAAATTGATACGGTGTGACAGTCACGAGTTTTAGAATGTGTTTTTTTTTTTTTTGCATTTTTTCTTTGATATAGCCTACTGTACAGTGTTGTTTTACCTAACTAAGAAACCTAACCTAACCTAACTGGAAAATATTAAGGAAACCACCCACCAATTATTTTAATTATTTTTTGTTTAGTTTTAGTTTATTTGCATCAATATAGGCTATAGTGATTGATATTAGTTTCAACCTCCGCAAAAATAATTTTCCCCTTTATCCAACGATCTTAAGACACGGGGAATGTGACAAAAACCAGAGTAAATAAATATAAAATAGTAAGAGAGGTGTGGAAGGACTTTGAAGTGCCGAGAATAATGTACGGGATGGATGTGAGAGGGAGTACAGGGGGAGAAATAAATAGACTGGAGACGGGACAAAATAAAATAGGAAGAATGGGGTTAAGAGCAAGAAGGTGGACAGCAAATGAAGCAGTGAGAGGGGAGATGGGATGGAGTACGTTTGAGGAAAGAGTGGCGAAGGCAAAGTTGAGGTACAAGAGTAGGTTGGAGGATAATAGGTGGCCAAGGAGAGTGAATGAATGGGGGGAGGGGAAGAGTAGATGGGCAAAAGAGTGTAAGAGAAAACTGAAAAAAATAGGAGTGAAACAAAGAAGGGTGGGAGAGGAGTGGAGAGATGTAGGGAGTAATGCAGGACTAGGTCAGGGAAGGAGACTAGAGAAAGAGATAGGAACGAGAGTGAAGGAAGTAGGAAGACAGGAATGGAAGAGAAATATGGAGAAGAAAAGTACACTGATAAGATATAGAAGCAAGGGGAGATCGAGAAAAGAGGAGTTCTATGACGGAAGTTGGGGAGCTGAACTACTGTTTAAGGCTAGGGCAGGAGCATTAGAGACAAATAGGAGAACATGGAGGTGGAATGGGGGGGGTGAAAGAGTGTCTACAGTGTGAGGTGGGAGGGAGGAGACAATAGAACATATAGTGACAGAGTGCCAGGGGTATGCAGAGGAGAGAGATGGGTTGGAAAATGAGTTGAAACGGGTGGTAGGGGAGAGGGAATGGGAAGAACAGAAAGAGGAGGAGGATGAGGGTGTAAAATTTGCGTTAGGTCTCCGGACAGAAGAGGGGGTAGATGGGGAAATGGGGAAAAGAATGAAGGTAGTGAAAAGATTCCTGGAGCAGGTGTGGCAGAAGAGAAAACGGAATAGTTTAATAGAATAATGGTTTAGATGCTTATGCTCTGGGTGTGGTGTCCCGAGTTCGAATCCCGGGAGGACCATATGCTTTCATTAGTTTATTCAAGTACATTGGGGTTTGTAATTGATGATTAATGATAGGAACGGGGTGTTACTTATATATCCTTACTGCTTACCTAATGGTGAAGCAGGTTGGTGGATGAACTAGCCGCCCACCACTGTGGAAAATGTGTTAAAAATACATAGAAAGCCTCTGAGTCGGACGGTCCCTAAGTTGAGTGTTCAGTCCTGTAAGTCCTTCATAAACTGCCAAACTGGCACAGATTGCCCTCATGGGGAATAGGTCCACTTACGGCGTTTTATGTAAGGCCACCCTCAACAGGAGTTAGGCGTCGGGCAATAGATAGATAGATAGATAGATAGATAGATAGATAGATAGATAGATATATAGTGTTTGTATCAGAGTCTGGTACCCTTTATAAGCTATCTAATAATTTTGAGAGGTTTATGGTATCTTAGCCTTGCTGGAATTTGACTACGAATAGAAAATAATGAAATTGAAGTAGGGCTACCCGGTGTTGCCTGTGTTATAAGGTGAATAATGATGGTCTGATCCACCATTAAGGGGCTAGTGCGTGTATTAAAAGGGGCTACCTTTTCATTTATTTATTTAATTTTGAGTTTCCTCGTTAGACCTCCATCAAGTTTAAAAAAACACCCCTTATACCCCCTTTCAAGATATATTTGTACATTTTTCGGTAGAAAAATGCCCCGGCCGAAGGCCGCTTCTTTAAAAAATTACAGGCTCGCTATCGCTCGCCAGGAAATAATCGACACCTAAACGGCACGAAAGGCCTTAATATCGACAAAGTAATGGGGCCAAAGGTCTGTAAATCGCCAAACTAGTGAACGAGCGTCTTAAAATCGCAAAACTAATGGGTCTAAACATGAGGGAGAAGGGGGTCCAGGAAAAGCGAGTACCTCTCCCATTAATTCGATTGAGTAGGTGTAGACGGTCGGGTTTGGGAGTAGCGCCCCCTCCCTGCCCCACCCATCAAGTGTGTGATGCATATTATGTCTATGAACTTCCTCACACACACACACACACACACACACAGCCCGTAGCCTAGTAGGTAGAGCTCTCGTCTCACACACGAGGGGTCGGGGGTTCAATCCCCGGCCAGGCGGAGACAAATTGGGCTTGTCTCCTTTCATGTGTTAGCCTCAGTTCACCTAGCTGTAAATAGGTACCTGGAATAAGTGGACGACGTTGTGACGTCCCATCTGGGGTTGGCAAAAATGGTACAAGGCGAGATGGGTATCATATGGTTCACCTAAGCTGATGGCTACCTAAGCCTTCGGGCGAGACGGTACCGTCTATAGTGAGAATGGTACCATACAGATCCACCCTAAGCCTTCGTTTCCGATGTCGCCAATTGGCTAAAAAATACAGACTACACACACATCCACAGCCATTCCAACAGTACATAACACACTTAACATGCATTTCACGCAATACATTCCCAGTTAAGGAGGCGCGATAATAATGAGCTTAGCTCGCATTGCGTGGATTCCCCTTGACGAACAAGTAACTGAGTAACACGGACACTAAGGAAAACATACTAATAATATAAATATTAATGGGACGACTGGACACTAAGGAATAACATACCAATAACTTTCTTAACCCTTTCAGTACAAGGGACGTATTTATCATCATATTCTGGTAACTAGTAGACGATCTTATTCAGCTTAGGAAGGACCTCTAGCAATAATAAGACTTCAAAGTCTCTCAACCAACCCTGTTAGGTTATCTCAACCAACCCTGTTAGGTTATCTACTACAGATGCTTCCTAAACTATATAATATCGTCTAAATGCAGCTAGAATAAAATATAACTGGCGTCGCTGGTATTGAAAGGGTTATTCGAGGAAGCTGCACGTGCGTAGGCCTATATGTAAACGCAACGAGAGAGAGAGAGAGAGAGAGAGAGAGAGAGAGAAAGAGAGAGAGAGAGAGAGAGAGAGAGAGAGTAATTACATTCTTGACTGACAAGGATTAATTATTTTTTAAGTATAAAGCATTTAGTAAAATTACACTGTTTTGATCCATCGCTGGTAAATTTCGTTGATAGATTAAGTTATGCAGTAGTTAAAGAGAGGTTTTCTGGATCCCCTTCTCCTTCATGTTCAGCCCCATTAGTTTTATGATTTTAAGACATTTGCCCCATTAGTTTGACAATTTTAAGATCTTTCGTGCCATTTAGGAGTCGATTTCTTTCCTGACGAGCAATAGAGAGCCTGCAATTTAGGAGGAATCAACATTTATCTACCAAACAATTCACAAATTTATCTCGTAGACAACGTAGAGGGACTAGTTTTTTTGCTTATACATATTTTATTATATAATGTTTTTAAGCTGCTCGATGAAGGCCTAGGGAGGTACAGTAATTACAAAAATAACAAATCAATCAATAAATAAATAAATATATATACAAAAATCTTCCCACACAGCCCGTAGCCTAGTAGGTAGAGCTCTCGTCTCACACACGAGGGGTCGGGGGTTCAATCCCCTGCCGGGCGGAGACAAATTGGGATTGTCTCCTTTCATGTGTTAGCCTCGGTTCACCTAGCTGTAAATAGGTACCTGGAATAAGTGGACGACGTTGTGACGTCCCATCTGGGGTTGGCAAAAATGGTACAAGGCGAGATGGGTATCATATGGTTTACCTAAGCTGATGGCTACCTAAGCCTTCGGGCGAGACGGTACCGTCTATAGTGAGAATGGTACCATACAGATCCACCCTAAGCCTTCGTTTCCGATGTCGCCAATTGGCTAAAAATACAGACTACACACACATCCACAGCCATTCCAACGATACATATAACACCTACACATATAGGAGGCGGGAAATAACGAGCATGCTCACTCCCGCAATACAACTAGAGTAAGTACATCCACACACACAGAAGCACAAAACACTTATAATACGTACACACATACACACTCACAAGTATACACAAACATAAGCACATCCACAAACACACACACAAACTAACTCCCTAACACACATACAATATCGACCAAAACAAACCTACACAGTGACAAGATCTATCTATCTATCTATTGCCGGACGCCGTGATCCCAGAAGAGGTGGCCACGAACGAAACGGCCCCGTCCACCTCCGTCCCCAGTCAGTTGATGCCCCTCCTCCCATCCAGCACCGCCTTCACTCATATACTTCTTCACTCCATCCTACCACCTCTCCTTCAGTTTACCTCTCCCTCTCTGTCCTTCCACCTCACTCTTGTACACTCTCTTAGTCATTCTCTCGCTTCCCATACGTTCCACATGGCCGAACCATCTCAAAGTGTTCCTTTTCACACTTTCCAGCACATCTACATCCACACCACACCTATCTCGTACTTCCTCATTCGTCTGTCTATCCCTCCATGTAACTCTGCATGCACTTCTCAGGTAACTCATTTCCACCCCTCTCACTCTTGGTTTGAGTCTCTTCACCAACATCCATGATTCACTTAAGTCAATGTCAGGATTACCACACTGCTATGCAAGGACTTCTGTACTTCCATGCTGACCACCCTATTTCTTGTTACTGCTTTCAGCATTCCTACAACCCTCTTCCCCTGTTGCACCTTCTCCCGCACTTCTTCATCCATAATCCCATCTTTACTTAACACACTGCCTAGATACTTGAATGAGCTGACATTCTCCATAGCCTGACCGATCAACTTCACCTCACACTCTGTGGCTGCACCCTAAGACCATAACCATGCTCTTCCCCACATTTACCCTCAGATTCCATTTTTCACACACTGTTCCAAACATATTTACCAGCCCCTGCAACTCCCATTCACTATCGCTAATCAGAATTGTATCATCAGCAAACAGCAGTACAGGCAACTTCCACTCGTTTCCCTCCCTTATCAGAGGTACACCAACATCCGCTGCTCTTTCTTGTATTTCTTTCATGACTCCATCCATATATATATTGAACAACCATGGGGACATCACACACCCTTGCTTCAACCCAACATTCAGATCAAAGAACTCGCTCTGCTCATTCTCCACATGTACTGACACCTTTGCACCCTCATACATGCTCTTCACTACTTTCAGCAATTTGCCATCTACTCCGTATATTCTCAGTACTTTCCACAAACCTTCTCTACAAGATACAATGGATATATTTTAGCCCTATTTATTTTGAGATTTTACGAAGTACGCCCCATTAGTTTAGTGATTTTACGACCTTTCACCCCATTTCTTTGTCAATCTTAAGACCTATCGTGCCATTTAGGTGTCGCTTTATTCCTCCCGAACGAAAGTGAACCTGCATTAAGGAGAAACCGGCCTTTAGCTGCGAAATTCTTCAACCAAAAAATACATGAATTTATTTTGAAAGTTGGACTTTGGGGTATAATTTCTAAGGCTTGATGGAAGGTCTAAGGAGGAAACTTTAAAAAAAAAATAATAATAATAATAAAAAATAGTAATATAATAATATATATATATATATATATATATATACAGAGAGAGAGAGAGAGAGAGAGAGAGAGAGGAAGATAACGCAAGTAATGTGATCAGCTATTAGCCAATAATGTTATTAAATGCAGTTGCATTGTGTAAGGATATGGAGGAATATGAATGAATGGAATGTAGATTGAAAAGAAAATAACAATATATCAATTAAGAAAATACCATAAGAATGTTTAGAATTCCTCCTGCAGCCAATATGTAATGTTTCATCATGTAAATGAAAGCAAATTCGTGTTCAAAAACATATAATATACAATGGCTTAAGGGGGGTCAGCTGCTTTTTTTTCTCTTTCTCTCAGTTTCTCTCTTTCTCTGACTTTTATCCATTCGGCCCCATTCAGCCAACTGTTTTAAGACGTTTATCCCCCATCCAGGTGTCGATTTCATCCTGGCGAGCGATTGATAGCGAGCCAGCATTGCATAGAGAAATCCGGCTTTGCCGGAGACATTTTTCTATCGAAAAATGTACAAATTTAGCTTGCTGTCAAAACAAGAATATATACAGTATGTGCTGGCTCGCTACCATTCGCCAGGAAAATATTGACACCTGGGTGGGGGTAAACATTTTAAAACAGTAGGATGAATGGGGCCAAATGGATATAAGCCAGAGAGAGAGAGGGAGAGAAAGAGAAAAAAAGCGAGGTGGGCTCCCATAATGCGTGTTTACATAAGTGGACTGCATCAATATAGGTGTGCGTGTTATGTTACCCGATATACAGTATGTGACTTGCGTTGATAGTCATGGTACAGTCGGCCTAATAAGTGATGTCTCGGCAACAAGTGAATTTTTAATCAATAATTGGTATCGGCAATATTTCCACACGATTTCTTCTTTTCGAGTGAGATATACTGTACAACCATGTTCCTACACTTACCAACCCTATTCAACATCTGACAGACATTACTACAGCACAGAGCGAGCCAAACGTAATGACAGCTGAGACATGACTTATTAGCGCCACTGTACAGTCGGCCTAATAAGTGATGTCTCGGCAATAAGTTTATTTTTGATGAATAATTGGTATCAGCATTATCTAAAACAATACATATATTTCGGGTGCGATATACAAACATGTTCCTACACTTACCCTCAACATTCAACATCTGACAGACATTAATACAGCACAGAGCGAGCCAAACGTAATGACAGCTGAGACATGACTTATTAGCGCTACCGTACGTAATAAGATCACAAATTATTTGACTTGTGTTACCGTTTCCTCAGAACCCATATATCCAATGTTACTAAAGTATATAATTCTGCAGTACGGTTGCGCTAATAATAAGTCATGTCCCAGCTGTCATTACGTTTGGCTTGCTCTGTACTGTATTAATGTCTGTCAGATGTTGAATAGAGTGGGTAAGTGGAGGAACATGCTTGTATATTTCACTCGAGATGAAGAAATTAAGGTTAGACATTGCTGATACCAATTATTGACCAAAACATACTTTTACTACGACAAAAACTCCTTACAGGTTCAATGACACAACAAGATCACTCAAATATATGCCGTTGCAAATAATGTTGGATAAATACCTTTTCTACTGTTGGCCAAATAAGTCGTGTTGCCGCTGTCATTACGTTTTGCTCTGTGTTGTATTAATGTCTGTCAGATATTGAATAGGGTGGGTAAGTGGAGGAACATGTTTATATATATTTCACTCGAGATGAAGAAATGAAGCTTAGATATTGCTGATACCAATTATTGATCAAAACATACTTGGTGCCGAGATATCACTTACTAGGCCGACTGTACAACGGGATACTAATTCGCTAATATAAACACGACAAAGGAACTTTTTGTTTTGCCTAAACTAAAACTTCTTAAAGGTACAATGACACAACAGGATCACTCAAATATATGCCATTGCAAATAATATTGGATAAATACCTCTAGTAGCGGTTTGTACGTTTGACGCAATTTATGACATGTACGGGTTAATTCAGAGAAAACACAACCATGACGCCAGTTGAATGTTAATGGTACACTCGGATGACATAGTCTCTAGCCCACTCATAACAATTCGTGGACCCCTATGTATTTCTGTATGCAATTATAACTATCTGGATTGATTTTTGAATAGAATTTGCTTTTCAATAAATAGTATATATAGATTTGTGGTCGATGTATAGAAAAGTATATTCTTAAATTCCTGTCCAGAGATATACTTCCATAATTAGAAACAGGTGAAGTCCAGGAATAGTTATGAGTGGGCTAGAGACTATGGTATCCGAGAGTCTTCAGTGTGACGCATGTCGAGTAGGAGCATGCTGTACAGAACGCCCAGTCAGGCCCCACCCTCGCTAGGATCGTCAGGGCAGGAACTTTGGCTGTAGTCTGTGTAGAGTTTCCTAACTCAGTTTATGTGAACCGTTGTACTATAAGTATTATCATTATGTATTTTGTTTTCTTCTAAGTCAACGAGTTCTATTTTATATCATTAGTTATAAGTATTGTGTGTGGGACTTATATACAATGATGAGAGAGAGAGTTATGTAACGACAGCCAGTGAGCGCGCCACGAGGTGTGTAGGCCTAACTCCCTCCTCCCTTCCTCCCTTCCTCCCTTTCAGCGCGTGGGAAGTTCTTTGTCAATCCCAGATTGAGAGAATATGACGTCATGATTGCCAGTGGGCGGTCCTTAAGTAGTTTGAGATATGCCGCTAGAGGGCCGAGTATAAAAAGAGAGGTTTTTGCCACCATGCTTCAGAACTCATCAGGCAAAGCGACCTCTCATATCCCTTGCAACTATCGATATTCTTCCGACTGATGTGAACTTTCTCTACTCTCTGAACAGCCTATTTTCTTCTCTTCTCGTCCCTTTTTAACCAATGACCCCTTTGGTGCAGATTTAGTCAGCCAAAGTATTATCGCTTGAGTTCTCACGAGATAAGTGCCTGTTAGATAGCCTATTTTTGGAAGGGTTAACTAGAATAGGATTGATTGATGTTTGTTGCACTCGTATATGTATTTCCCTGTGTACTATTATTCATGTTCCTGTTTTCTGCTGGTTTAGGTAATGCTAGACTGGGATAGGGTTCCTCGAGTTGTGATTTCCTATGAGTGCTAGGTTGGTTGAACCAGCACAATTGCAACGGAGACGTGGGAAGCCTAGGGGGTCTTTTTGATTGTGTACCGTGGGAGTTTAGCACTGTGTTGCGAGTGAGGGCTTTTGCCTGTGCCACCCAACACTGTGCTATCTCATTTGCTTGACTTTGAGAGGATCGCCAGGAGAGAACCAGATACTAGTGATCTGGATCTCTCAAGAGAGCATCCCGTCAATTACCGTAATTTGGCCGCACAGTCTTAAGGACCTCGCTAGGCTACGAGCCGCTTGCTCAGCCATTGTCTCTTAACCTTAGATATCCCAGCTAGACTTTGCTCGACCAGCAGATACAGTATAGTATTGAAGCTTCTCCTTATGTATATTATTGTTTAAGCACTATTGATTTCATGTGTGGCACGCTTAGCTGCTTCAGAGATTAGTGGCCCACGAGCACAATCTTAGTAGGCTATTGCCAGTGCATTGTCGGAGTACTTCTTCTTAATGTTTGCCATATCCTATTGCTTATTCTTATAATTCTTCTTATGTCAATTTAAAGCCTTTAATTACCAGTGAGTTATTCATTAAATTGCTGTTCAAAATCCGATACTTACTTCTTATGAGTATTCGAGAAGCATCTAACTTATCAGAAGATTCCTTGCTTGATGCTCGAGGACTATTGTTTAACGTAACGTAATAGTGCCGATCCGAAGTAGAGGGTGGAGGACTTCTTAAGTTCTTAGTTCAAGGGTGGATTACTTCGGCTTCGGCCAACACTATTCTTTAGTGTTGTAGTACTTTCTTCTTTGTTTGATTGTTGACCAGACTAGATAACTCCCGTCTTGTTATTAGTCTGTTGTGTGAAACGCTAGTACCGAGTTCTTGTATACCCCGTTATAGCAGATAGAACTCTGGAGGGTAGTGGCGTTTTTTGTTCGGCTGGCAGTACTCTGGGGTTGGGATCGTGTGTTTCCGTTGTGGCAGCGAGCCATACTCGAGTCCTGTGTAAGAGCCCTAGTGTACCCGAGTGCCCGGTCGTAACAAATGGCGACCTTGCTTAGGATTTTGTGAACAGTATAATTTTTTGCAGAGTTGTACAACATTTGTTTGTTCGTACTTTAGCGTACATATTGAAGAATATTTTTTTTTTGTAAGGCAATTAGGAGAGCATTTAAGAGACTCCAGTTAATTTAGTAATTAGTGCTTGCATAAGGGAGTTTAACACTTTTGTCTCGAGAATTTTTTGGTGAACTTCAGTATGTCGGGCCCTAGTACTGACGAGGAGCGAGAGATGCTAAGTGAGGAGGTGCCGTTAGTAACTAGTGAGGAGGATGCTAGACTTTTTGTGAGTAAGCGGTACCACGTGACGGAGGAGAGGCTGACTGGGGTGAATGTTTATGGCTTGCACCTGATAGCCAAGGTTTTGGGTCTATCCAATGTAGGAGGGATGTCCAAGGGGGAGCTGATTTCCTGGGTGTTGCGTGGGCGACATGGGGTTTCGGAGGAGAGGGCGTTTGGGGGGGTTCCTCCCCAGATCCCCTCTCACTCGACTCCCACAGTGCCGTCCACTCAGTTGCCGGAGGTTAGCACTCTCCCACAGAGGGATGAGCATTGGAAGATTGGAGTGCCCTCGGGCGGTGCGTATGGTGGTTCCCCAGTTCTTGCCCCCCCTCCTTCAGTAGTGGCAGCTCCCTCTTCCGGCCTGTCTCCTGAGATGATATTTAAACTCGAGCTTGCTAAAATGGAGAATGAGGCTAGGAAGCAGGAGATTGAGGCGAAGAATGAGGCTAGGAAGCAGGAGATTGAGGCTGAGTCTAGGAGGCAGGAGAATGAGTCTAGGAGGCAGGAGAATGAGACTAGGAGGCATGAGATTGAGGCGGAGAATGAGACTAGGAGGCACGAGGCTGAGCTTAGGTACGACTCAGAGAAATATTGTGCTCAAATAGACTTAGATAAGACTCGTGCAGAGTCGACAGGGATTCGGATGGGCCGGGAGGGCCAAGTAAGAGAACAGTCCTTGTCTCACTTAGTCAAATTGGTGCCGGCATTTAGTGAAACTGAAGTCACAGAATTTTTTAATCGTTTTGAGAAGAAGTGTAGGGAGCATAATTGGCCTGAAGAGAAGTGGGCAGCTCTGGTCTCCTCAAGACTTACGGGTAAGGGTCTGAAGGCTTATGATGCACTGCCTTTAGAGTCTTGCATTGACTACCCAGTATTGAAGAGAGCTGTCCTACGGGCATACGAGTTGCAACCAGAAACATATCGATTGAAGTTTCGGGGTGTTACGAAGACTAGGGAGGCGACCTTTCTTGAACATGCCCGGGACTTAAAAGATGCACTTGCTAACTGGACACGTTCTGAGAAAGCTGAGACGGCCGAACAGTTGACTGAGCTGTTTCTGCTCGAGCAGTTTTATAAGTGTACTGGTGCAGATATGACTTTAACTATTAAAGAAAAGAACCCTAAAACTCTACAGGAGGCAGCTGAGATGGCTGACCTCCGGCTATCATTAATTCGTGGGTGCGGGTCTGCCCAGCGTAGTGAGGCAGGTAACAAGGGGCGTGACACCCCACCCCCCCGAGTTAGTGATATACATTATGCAAACAAGTACAAGAGCTATGATACCAAGACTGACCACAAGACTAACACCGTCCCATTTAAGAAGGGGCCGGGCCCTTCCCAGTACCAAGGGAAGCCCAGAGGGGAGTTGGAGTGTTATCTTTGTCATGAAAAGGGGCACTTTGCAAGAGTCTGTCCTAGCAAACCACCTACAGCAGCTGTGTCTTTGGCCTGCAACATTGGTGTGTCTCCGAAGTCTTCTGAGTTTGCCCGGGGCAGTTCGTCAGAGGCTGAGGCACAGCCAATGCAGAAACACCTGAGAGGCTCGAACCCTGCTCAGGATGTTTTTTGCGACCATAGAGGACGGGGTTGCGTGATGTGGGCGGGGCGCAAGCATGGAGTAGAGGTCTTGCGTGATACAGGTGCTTCCCAGACTCTGATGAATAACTTGACTGGCTACCCTATAAATGTGGCTCGGGTGGTAGTGGTGCAGGGTATTAATGCAACTCGGTCATACCCGCTGGTGCGGTTGGAGTTGGAGGTGGATGGTGTGACACGTGAATTGGATGTCGGGATTGTGGAGAAACTGCCAGTGGAGGGCGTCGACCTTCTTCTCGGCAACGACTTTGCAATGCCCGCTTCTGAGGTTCTACCCTTAGTCGTTGCCGAGAGGCCGGCCGACGTGAGTGGGGGAGAACAAGAGTGTGTCGAGCGGTGCCAGGCACATCCCATGGCGTGTGCTGTCACCCGAGCTCGGGCAGCTAAAGTGTCACAGCCTAGTCCTCCGTCTTCAGACCAGCAGAGGAACGATCAACAGGAGGAGGCTAAAGCTGGAGTTGGTTTTAAGAGTTTTGACTCGGCGGCTCTCCTGGGTGATTCAGTATTGGCACCTATGTTAGAGTCTGGAGAGGCCCCAGGACCTGTCACAGCTAGTGAGGAGGTAGGGCCGGAAGAGACTCCGGGGCAGCAACGTTGCACACGGAGAGAAAAAAGGGTTGCTCAGTTTGATATTGGGGAAGGACTTGGGTTGCTTCGGAAGCATCTAGACAGGTTGGTTCCCTCAGATATTTGTAAACTGCAGTTGGAGGATCCGGAAGTTCAGAAGTGTGGTAATGGTGCTGTCGAGATTAAACACGAGGACGGGGAAGCATGTCATGTGAACCTGTTGGAGGAGTTTGTGAGGCAACCACCTGAGCAGCCTACTGTCCCTGCGTTGGTCTGCCGCGGCCAAGGTGGAGAAGGAGAGGGGGGCAGTAGGGCACAGGTGGAGGAGAGTAGGGATTGTCATGTCTCGGCGAAGCAGTGGGCGGGGGACACGAGTCTGGTGGCTGTGGAAGCGCTAGAGCACCTGCCTGAGCAGCAGTGTGCAGCACTCCAGCACCAGCTCGGTTCATACCCCACTGGTCGTGCCGAGCCCCTGAGTCTCACAACTCGGACGGTGCGAGATGTTCCGCGGGCAGGTCGCGTGAATGTTAAAAGACCGTTAGCCTCGTTGTTTCGGTGGTTTAAGGTGGGCGACGAGGCTTTGGCATGGTTGCCAGGTCAGGGTCGACCCATGGCTGCCAAGGGTGGTGGTCAAAAGGAGGACATTGAGCAGATTGGTAAGGTCGGCTGTGGTATCGCAGTGCCCGGTCGTCGCATAGCCTCCCAATGCTGCTCTAGTCTAATGCAACAGCCCTACCATAGACCGACTGTATCTGGCCATGTCGCTGAAAGCGGTGATGCTGCGCAGGCAGATGTCGTCACAAGGAATGCGGGGGTGCGCATGTACGGTATCGGCGGGGAAGCCTTAGCAATAATGAACTGTGGGAGTGACTGCACGGGTGGTACTGATTGTACCTCTCATGACCTGGCTGTTCTAGGGACGAAGGTGGAGAAGGAGGGAGACTACAGGTTAGAAGCTGCGGTCTCGGCTGGGTTGTGGGAGGGCACTAGGCATGTTGTTTGTGGAGACAGTGCAAGGCAGTTGTTTACTAGGCTATGGCAGTACTTTCGCATGTTTGTTGCTTCTCCAGGCCTGATGTACGGGGTAGAATCCGACATGCAGGCTGGAGATAGTGCAAGGCTCAGTTTAATTCCCTACCGTATAAATCCTGCTCGACAGCCTATGGTGCAAGCAGAGCTGGATTACGTGTGGACGAAGGATCTGAGGGATAAGGAATGTCGTGAGTGGTCGTTGCTTGTAACTTTGTCCGAGCGTGCTAAAGAGGTATGTGGTTTTGTTGTGGACGGGAGTACCTACCAGTGCAATGTTGTGCCTGACGGACTTAAGAATGCACCAGCAACGTGTCAGAGCCTGATGAATGAAAGTGAAAAGGACAATGATGCGCTGGGGCATTTCGAGATCTATGTTCCAGCCTATGGTCCGGTCGGTGTAGTTTACCCAGATCATTACCCTCTCGAGATCTTGGACCAGTTTCACAATCGGAATATGAGGCTGACCAGGTGGTCACTAAGGTTATTGGTATATAACCTGGACATAAGCCATATTGCCGGTTGTGACAACGAGGTTGCATGTGGTCGTTCAGGGGTATATGATCCTGGGTAAATTGACACACGGGTAGCCTCCTGCTTTGGTTTGAGTAGTAGTTTGCGCTTGGTGCTTGTTGGCTCGCGGTTGTAGCCCAGCGTATTGGGTCGTAAAGCAGGATTGTTGAGCGTTTGGTATAGAAGAAAATAGGCTGCCCTTATAGTGCAGCCGGGAAAAAACATATTAAAATATAAAAATCATATAAAAACTCTTTCTTTTTGATGAAGATAATTGTATAAGTTTGTCATAGCCTATAAGGTTTGAGTAGTCCACGAACTATCAAACGGCTGAGCTGCTGTAAGCTCGCTCTGGGAGCATGATATTGTGTCTTTTACTATTGTTGGGAGGAGTTATGAAATGTGAATTTTTTTTTATAAGATGTGTTTTAGTGATAAACTCAGCGTTGTTTTAGTGCCATGCGGTCGCTGGGTGTGAGGGGTTTGATGGGGTTCTGTATATCAGATTTTAGCTCAGGGTTGAGCAAGTAAAATCTTGGGGGAGGTGTGACGCATGTCGAGTAGGAGCATGCTGTACAGAACGCCCAGTCAGGCCCCACCCTCGCTAGGATCGTCAGGGCAGGAACTTTGGCTGTAGTCTGTGTAGAGTTTCCTAACTCAGTTTATGTGAACCGTTGTACTATAAGTATTATCATTATGTATTTTGTTTTCTTCTAAGTCAACGAGTTCTATTTTATATCATTAGTTATAAGTATTGTGTGTGGGACTTATATACAATGATGAGAGAGAGAGTTATGTAACGACAGCCAGTGAGCGCGCCACGAGGTGTGTAGGCCTAACTCCCTCCTCCCTTCCTCCCTTCCTCCCTTTCAGCGCGTGGGAAGTTCTTTGTCAATCCCAGATTGAGAGAATATGACGTCATGATTGCCAGTGGGCGGTCCTTAAGTAGTTTGAGATATGCCGCTAGAGGGCCGAGTATAAAAAGAGAGGTTTTTGCCACCATGCTTCAGAACTCATCAGGCAAAGCGACCTCTCATATCCCTTGCAACTATCGATATTCTTCCGACTGATGTGAACTTTCTCTACTCTCTGAACAGCCTATTTTCTTCTCTTCTCGTCCCTTTTTAACCAATGACCCCTTTGGTGCAGATTTAGTCAGCCAAAGTATTATCGCTTGAGTTCTCACGAGATAAGTGCCTGTTAGATAGCCTATTTTTGGAAGGGTTAACTAGAATAGGATTGATTGATGTTTGTTGCACTCGTATATGTATTTCCCTGTGTACTATTATTCATGTTCCTGTTTTCTGCTGGTTTAGGTAATGCTAGACTGGGATAGGGTTCCTCGAGTTGTGATTTCCTATGAGTGCTAGGTTGGTTGAACCAGCACAATTGCAACGGAGACGTGGGAAGCCTAGGGGGTCTTTTTGATTGTGTACCGTGGGAGTTTAGCACTGTGTTGCGAGTGAGGGCTTTTGCCTGTGCCACCCAACACTGTGCTATCTCATTTGCTTGACTTTGAGAGGATCGCCAGGAGAGAACCAGATACTAGTGATCTGGATCTCTCAAGAGAGCATCCCGTCAATTACCGTAATTTGGCCGCACAGTCTTAAGGACCTCGCTAGGCTACGAGCCGCTTGCTCAGCCATTGTCTCTTAACCTTAGATATCCCAGCTAGACTTTGCTCGACCAGCAGATACAGTATAGTATTGAAGCTTCTCCTTATGTATATTATTGTTTAAGCACTATTGATTTCATGTGTGGCACGCTTAGCTGCTTCAGAGATTAGTGGCCCACGAGCACAATCTTAGTAGGCTATTGCCAGTGCATTGTCGGAGTACTTCTTCTTAATGTTTGCCATATCCTATTGCTTATTCTTATAATTCTTCTTATGTCAATTTAAAGCCTTTAATTACCAGTGAGTTATTCATTAAATTGCTGTTCAAAATCCGATACTTACTTCTTATGAGTATTCGAGAAGCATCTAACTTATCAGAAGATTCCTTGCTTGATGCTCGAGGACTATTGTTTAACGTAACGTAATAGTGCCGATCCGAAGTAGAGGGTGGAGGACTTCTTAAGTTCTTAGTTCAAGGGTGGATTACTTCGGCTTCGGCCAACACTATTCTTTAGTGTTGTAGTACTTTCTTCTTTGTTTGATTGTTGACCAGACTAGATAACTCCCGTCTTGTTATTAGTCTGTTGTGTGAAACGCTAGTACCGAGTTCTTGTATACCCCGTTATAGCAGATAGAACTCTGGAGGGTAGTGGCGTTTTTTGTTCGGCTGGCAGTACTCTGGGGTTGGGATCGTGTGTTTCCGTTGTGGCAGCGAGCCATACTCGAGTCCTGTGTAAGAGCCCTAGTGTACCCGAGTGCCCGGTCGTAACATCAGTGTCTCTTGCATGGTCCGTCTATTCCTGGATATTATCTGTCCTTTCAGTCCATTCAGTACCGGTGACGTCCTTTTAATTTTATTCTGGCAACTATTAGACGGTTTTATTCTGCTTAGGAAGGACGTCTACGCATCTAAAGGCTGCAGACTATCTCAATTAATAATAATAGCTACCATACAGTATATCCTTCCTAAGCTTCATAAAATCGTGTAAATGTAGCTGAAATCTAATAAAAAAGACGTCACGGGTTAATGATTCTGATACAATCATTGACCATAATGATCTCTCCACCAAGACTGGGCATTACTCGACCACCTTCGTCGCTTATCTTTTTGCCATTGTTTTATTTGTGCTTTTGTGAGTCCTCCAGGCATTTTGGACTGGTCCGGGAATAGTTTAATGTATTGTTCATAGATTTGTTTACTACGAGTCGCCCAAGACATATTATTGGTAGTGGTAGGCTCTGGTTCACCAAGCACATATTCTGGTTCACCAAGTGCCTCCTCTGGTTCACCAAGCACCTCCCCTGGTTCAAATAGAACCCCCTTTGGTTTACAGGGGTCCACAATAGTATTAACCCCTTCAGACTCATATGACGCAGAGGTTGCCAGATTAGCAATAAGAAATAGAGTTCTCTCACTCTTATAATTACCTCTACAAAATTAGTTTTCTGCCCACAGATAACTCAAAGACAACTGTAGAGGTTGAAGTAACTAAACTAAAGGTTTCTAAATACCCCTGATGGTAACAAAGGCTTTAAAGTCTCCCTAATCGGCTCAAAATCGCGTCATATGTCGGAGAGGGTGAACAGACGTATTTATCACCATGGTTTCAGCTTTCAGCCAGGATATTTTTCAACCAAAAATGTACAAACATAACTCGAAAGGGGGCTTTGGGGACTTATTTTAAGTTTGATAAAGATCTAGGGAGCAAGATCGAAGTCAGATGGATATTTGAAACAGTCTTTACCCTTTTAATGCCAACAGATCCTTCTTAAGCTGTAGAAAATCGCCTAATGATAGCCAGAATAAACTGTTAAAATGCTGCATAATCCTCTAGGTATAGGCTATATATTAGGTTGTGTTGTGTTAGGTTAAGGAGGGGAATTATATTGTTTATATTTTATTATATAGGCCTACATATTTTTAGTTTGCTCCCTAAACCTCTATCAAGCTTGATAGACCCCAAGACCCCCAAGACCCCCTTTCGAGATAATTGTGTACACATTTTGGTAGAAAAATGTCTCATTCGGTTCCTAAATTACTGGCTATAGTTATCATTCGCCAAGCACAAATAGACACCTTTAATGGCACGAAAGTTCTTAATATTGACAAAGAAATGGGGTGAATGGTCTTAACATTGCTAAACTAATATGATAAACGTTGTAAAATATCACAACTAATGGGGCTAAGCATGAAGAAGAAGGGGTCCAGAAAAAAGAAATGCCTCGAATAATAATAATAATAATAATAATAATAATAATAATAATAATAATAATAATAAGGTAGCATTCAAGGAGACTACTGCAGGACTCTTCTTCTTCTTCTTCTTACCTCTGACCGGGTATAGGCTATCCTAGCGTTTACTAGCCTATACCCCTTTGAAAGGACATTAGCCTAACCTAACAACCTTACCTAACCTATCCTAGTATTATAGGTGGGGGCTGCCGCCCCCACACCCCCGCTTTGACTTAGATTTTTGGTGTATTTGTCTGTGAAGTGGGTATTTTTCAATTTGTTGATAACGAAAATCCTCCATGCGGACTATATGGAGAAAAATATGGCGAATCTATTGGTGCCTATTTTCACTAATAAATTGTTTCTCATAACGTCGCACTAGTGTCCTTGAATATTATCGGAGACTACTGCAGGACTCTTCTTCTTCTTCTTCTTACCTCTGACCGGGTATAGGCTATCCTAGCGTTTACTAGCCTATACCCCTTTGAAAGGACATTAGCCTAACCTAACAACCTTACCTAACCTATCCTAGTATTATAGGTGGGGGCTGCCGCCCCCACACCCCCGCTTTGACTTAGATTTTTGGTGTATTTGTCTATTTGAAACTAATGAAAGCATATGGTCCTCCCGGGATTCGAACTAGGGACACCACACCCAGAACATAAGCATCTAAACCATTACACCACAAACACAGTTTAATAGGCCTTCCTGAATTTCGAGAACAAAACAGAAATCGGTCATATTAGACGTGATCGTAACCGGACAAAGCGACGCGCAGAACTCTCCTGATCGGCGCACTACTATAGTAAAATTGCATCGGAATGCATTGCATTAGAAATGGATATAATTGGTATCCAAATCAGATGTTTGGGTAAAATAAATAAGTTGCCCAATAAATATCGTTTTCTCTAGTGAGACTAGTATATAGAAAACTAAATACGAGCAATAACTATTATATAGTTGTAAAATACCTTGATTATTTACATATTTAATTTGCGTTTTCTAACTACTTTCGCGTAATACACGTAAGGAATGTCTAATATAGATATAATATCAATAAATAATTATCTTATAATTAATAAATAATTATCTTATAATTATGTCCTCAGACTTGAGAAAAAAATTATATGTCGTAATGTGTATATTTTGGTTCAGTTCCTGAAAGTTGATCATTGTGACTCGGAGTTTCACGGAAATTGGACGTGAAATACGTTACGTTAATACTTTCTTCAGCTGTGTGAGTTATACGATCGTTTTTATAACGTGATAGTATAAACAATTCCTCTGCTAGGCCTATACAGTATATTAACTGTGAATTGTACAATTATTTTCGTCAATTAAGTATTAAATAGGATCGTTGTTTGACATGTCTTCCAAGATAGCCACTATCACTTCTAGTGTAATTATACATACTGTTAGGTATGTCCCACCTGCTTCCTCAAAAGTGGTCAAGTTGCCACAAACGCTAAAAATAAAACTGCAAAATAAAACTAAACAATGGTATGTTTGTAACATTTTTAAAACTGATAAAAAAATAACGTTAAACGAAAGACATTGGGTCGCGACGGATGGCTATCTGAAGTATCAGTTTGACCAAGGGG
>JBAKBP010028050.1:0-29198 GCA_037953745.1 Lithodes maja | reverse complement strand
CCATGTGTAAGAGCCCGACCATGCCCAGGAGTTGTCTGTAGAGGGGTGAGGACTTAGCCTTGATTTGCCTACCGAGCCAGGAGCGAGTGTAGTACCAGAGACTACAGCTCGCTCGTAGTGCCGGTATAGTAGAGTAACGTAATTTATCTGTCCTTGTGTTCTCTGCAGTCTTTTCCTGGGTTCTCGCTTTCGGTGCTGGGACTCGTTGTTCCTGTGACTTGGCCTGCTAGCTAGAACACATGGGGATGATGAGTGGGTGATATCTTTATTTTACTATGCATTGCAGCTCTCTTTAAGTTTATGTATGTAACACTTTACAATACACATTACTCACACACAAGACAACACTATTAATACTTTCATGTATCAATTAACTGCACTGTCGTTTTGCTGCTGTGTCCGGAGTTCTGTTGCGTAGGGCGCATACAGACTCAGAGGGGAGACAGAGTGAGAGAAGCGAAGTAGCCTATGCGGTAGTAGGCTACCGGCGCAGTACTGTTGCCTGCAACCTTTTAGTTATTCCAAGTATAGATTCATTATTACAATAAGTGACTACTATTTATGTTCCTTCCATGTGTATTATTAGGTATCTACTGGATCATGAACATCTTGTATGCTACATGCTAGTGCATGTTAGTAGGGGACAGTTATTCTAGTGCACGCGCTTTCAAGTAGGCGTGTACATTTGTCATTTAGCATTTCACTGTCATACCTTTAGCCTGCTTCTATTCTACATTATTAGAGGCTTAATATTAACGTAGTTTCTTGAGTATTGCATTTCTTTAGTAATAACGTAACCTATAAATGTCTGAGGGAGTTTAGCCTCATAGCCTACCCCTGTTGTACACTTTCGCCGAGTTAAGGTACCTCGTTACCATAGACGATAACTCTGTAGGGCGTTGGTGCTTTTGTTGTCTGGAGCATATAGTATTTGGGACTGGAATCGAGCGTGTCGTTGTCACATAAGCCATTTCTGTCCTACGATCAAGAATCCCGAATATGTATTGCCGATCCAGCCGTAACAATATATATATATATATATATATATATATATATATTATTGTGTATATATATATATGCAATATATATAGATATATATATATATATATATATATACAATATATATATATATATATATACATATATATATATATATATATATATATATATATATATATATAGAGAGAGAGAGAGAGAGAGAGAGAGAGCAAATAACAAGAACACAGCTATTATGCATTAAGAAAGATATTAAATCGCCGCCGCCACTGGTTTCACTTTGTAATTATACAGACAATATTATTTAGTGTTGAATGGATCCCTGTTGAACGGTGAGCCCATATATTGACAGTTTATTATGGCTGTCATCGACGAATTTAAACGGCTTAGGAAGGATCTGTGGGAATAATAAGGGTAAAGACTATCTCAATCAAACCTCTAAACATTAGGCTACCATAGTGCAGTGGGGGTATGCACATGCTTAGATTAATATGCAATATTCGACAATGCATAATATATCGTAGGTTTGTGCATAAACCTTTAACTCTCATGATCGCGTAATGCTTAGTGTGCGGAATTTCGATGTGAGTATCCTAGATTCAAGTCCCTTGGAGTACCACATGTATTTAATACTTTCATTGATTTCATCAGTTAGGTTTAATTGTAAATTAATTAGTGGGTTGGTGAAAGATAATATGAATCCATATATTATCCATCGTAACCTGAATAAAATCGTCTAATAATCGCCAGAAAAGAGAACAGAAATGCACCATCGGATCTTCTAGGGGTTAATGGGTTTATACTGTTATATACACTTATACTCAGGTACATACTAGTACATACTACCTGAAGATATTTGAGCGGTATCCATGTGGTGTCAGGTCATAGCTAGACAAACCCTTCATGCGGTGTTCATGTGATTTTTTATCAACATAACGTGACTTCTAACCCATATGATGTCGTTCCGGTTGAATCTGTTACCAGGGGAGGTGAATTCAGTGATCTGTTGAATTTGATGTCACGCCTCTATTATCAAACCATAGCAGTAATTGGATATAGTTTTTGTAAGATACGTACTGAGTGGATTCGCGTCATTTTCGGGGCGTAATCAGAGGTGACAAAAGCAGTGGATTTCGTGATAGAGCTCCTGTGGTGTAACGGGGTCATCTATCAATTCCATTCGTCTATACATTAAGCTACCATAGCGCAGTTGGAATATATGTACATGCTCAGATTAATATGCAGATTCGAAACTGCATAATACATCGTAGGCATGTGCATATTTCTTTAACGGTCTTGATAGCGTAATGCATAAGTGCGCGGAATTTCGATGTGAGTATCCTTGGTTGGAGTCCTTGGAGTGCCACATGTATTTGTTGATTTAATTAATTTAGTTTAGAGGTGAAGTTGGTTGGTGGAAAAAACATAATAATACAATAACAGGCAACACCGAGCACCTCCAGCTCCCACGAACGCCTCTTATACCTATATTCAATTATATTATTCAAATACGAAGCAGACTTTATAAAGCTACTAAGAAGTTCATAAGACACCAAATTATTCAAGTGAAGAATATCAGTTTCATTCAATTATTCTCAATTTATTAAATATATAAACATAATTCCCTCAACTCAGAGGGTGGTGGCAGAAATGACCTATAATTAATCTTAGATTGCCGTATATGGTTGCAGCGGTGTGAACGTACGAAGCCATGCCTCCGAAGAGACTGAATAATATAATGGGCTTGCGAAGTCAGAATAGATTTGGTCTCTTTTGCTGGTATTTACGAATTAGAGTATTATTACCATCGCTTTTTTTAAAGTGCATGTAAATCAGGGTAAATTTCTTGTTTTAATAACTTTTGCATCTGACATGGTTTTGTCTTGGTCTGAAGTAATATCTTTCCCTGATAATATTCATAAAGCTTTACTCAAGACCGATTTTCCTTCAGAAAATTTGTTGGTTTTGAGTAGAAAGTATACAGTCGAATACCATTCCTGACTGAGTTCCTCCACTATTTGTACATTTTGTCATACAGTTTTCGGTTTGTTTACCATTTGCCCAATGTCCGTTGTTCTGGTACTGCCGATAAGGTCTAACTAGTGTGTTAAAACCATAAAGAGTAACTCCAATGTCCTGGATTTTTGTCATTTCACTCCGGTTCCACATCAACCATTTGACCATGCTCATATACAATATATAATACTAATTTTCTGTATTTTGACAGTGCTAGTAATTTACTTATTACTTGCCCGGACAGAGCACCCTTTCATAAATCAAGTATTGTCCAAGTTTAAGCAAGGGACTCTTGTTTGTTGGTATCTCCTCATCTTACTCTATACCCTTCTTTCATTCACATGCTTTCAATCACTGATCAGGATATTATATTTGTAGACTTTCCATCTGAAGTTAATATTTCTATTATTTTTTCATTTCCCACAAACATTCCACGTACAATTGAAATTTTGGAGTTGATTAATGCATCCATATGCTCTTTTGCCTATGTTCATCACGTTCGTCTTGAGATTTTATAGCCACTTACTGTTTTCATTAGTGTTGTTTTTATTATTTTGATTATAATTTTCTTAATTATATTATTTTTATAACTTGTTTGTATATCATGTTAACCCTGGAGAGGTAACGCTCAAAAACGTATTTTTCATGGTATGGTCGTTGTGAATATGCACGTCGACTTTCACCTCAAATATCTCCCAAACCAAAAAACTTAGAGACGTAGTGAAAATTGCTAAAAATATCATAAGTATCCCTTATTATTGTGGTAGTAAATGATAGATATTGAAAGGTAATTAGTATTTTTAAATAATTTAATACAAAAATAAGTAGAGGTTTTAACACTAGATTAGCGGGCTAGCGGTTTATTTATATGTACCGCCCAGCGGGGTGTTTTTAGCCAAAATAGGGCTGTTTACGTGATAATTTTCATGCCTAAATAAGACCCAGAGCGTAAAACAAGTATCTATCCCTGAAAGGGCATAAACAGAGCTTTCCAATAACACCATAACGATCCTTTTATGACGGCTAGTTTTCTTGCAACAACCGCGCAACGCGAGTGCAAAAAGCATGTAATTCGGTACTTTCCCCATTAAATTCAGTATGTAGCGAGTGAGAGAGGGAGGGAGGAGGTGGGATTTGTGTCAGTAGGTTCGCCGCGGTGGTCTGGAGCAGTCATACGCTCGCTACTCTCCTGCCACCACTTGTCTCTCTCTCTCTCAGCAACATTACGTGCTGAAATTGCCACACGACCTATGTCGCGCGCCGCCAGATAGTCCAGATTTACTATACTCGACTTATGTTGCGCGCCGACACTTAGGGGTTAAGTTAGTCTTACTTAAAAAATGAAAAAAAAATGCTAAATTCGTCCTGAAGGTGCTGGGACTCTGAGGTTGTGGATGGCAATGGTGGGGCTGATTGGTGTATGAAGGACGACCCTGTAGTCCCCATACGTTGAGAGAGGTGCGAAGTGGCAAAATGGGTTAAAATTTCGACCCTCTAAAAAATTTGCCCCATTTTCAAAAAATCGTTTTGATACCCAAATATACTTGGAATCAAACCAAAATCAACATAGTGCTTCCTCCATGCTCCTATTATAATACCAAAGTGTAATAATCGAGATCTGAGTCACATAGATACTACAATAAAATATTATATGGAGGTAACTGAAATCATGTCATGAAAAATTCCTTACCCAAAGTATGGCAACATCAGACCCACAGTATGGCAACATCAGACACACTAACCTGCTGAGCTTGTTCCCTCACCATCTGGCTAAGATGCCCATCACTTCCAGATAAATATCTCAAGTCACAATATCACTAGTGTCCACTTTTCGATATAAGTAAATGTCACTACCTATGTAAGGCTGTTGCAGATTTGCAACGGATATATCCTGTTTGAGCCTGTTCTCATGTTGCTGGGTGAGCAGCACCTCCACACCCGACTGAGGCCTACAGCACACTGACTGCCTGCAGGACGATAACTGAGAATATGGCCATGTGGGATGTGCAGACTCAAAAAAACTTGTTTTGCGCACCACGCCCGTGCAAATAGGCAACGGCGTATCCTCTCCAGGGTTTTAAACCACTGAGCCCCAGCGACGCAGCGTCCGCAATGTATGTAACGCTAAACCCCAGCGACTCATACGTTGCGTCCTGTCCGGTCCGGTCCCAATTACTCCGGTCCTATGGCACCTAGAGGGCTCAGATTTGTATGGGAACTGTGTAAGTATCCCACGCACCCATGCCGATGGTTGAAAACTCTCAAAGTCCAACCACGTGCGCGTGAGCGCACAAAAACCTGTTTTTTGGGGAAATTGCCTTCAATTTTTTACTCTTGTAAAATCCGTTTTCGGGGGCTCTGTAGGACCATTTTTTGAGCTTTTTGATCGTTTTTCGTGGTTTTTCCTTCATTCCTAACCCATTCGCTATTGTTTCTGGAATAAAAAAAAAATTCAGAATCAGCCGGTCCTGGGTGGTACATTTATAAATATTTAGCTGGTACTCAGCGGGTTAATAGTGTCTATTTAATCGTAATAATAATAGATCCGGTATAATAGTTAATTTTCAATAATCTTTTCAGCTTCAACTCCATTCTAAAGACATACATAGCTACATAGCACATTCGGATAAAAATTGAAGTGACCCCGGACAGCATTATTCACATTTATAATAGGCTAGGTTATGTTAGGTTAATATCGATGAAAAAATGGAAAACACAAATATACTGTAAGCCTAGCCGATAATAAATGGTAAAATGCTGTCCGGGGTCTCTTCAATTTATACCAACATTCGCTCAATATATTTCACTATTTGTGGGAAGTCTAGTTCTTAAAGGGAGATTAGGGCAGTCTAGTTCTAGATTTCACACATCTTGTCTCCCTCATCCACATAGAAACAAAAATTAAGAATACATCGGCTATACCTAGGCCAGGTTATAAAGGCAGATCATTCTAGAGAAATGAAGCGGGATAGACATGGGATGGAGTGCATTTGGTAAACAGCTCTAGTATGAAAAGCAAGATACCCCTTTCATTAAAAAGATAAGTATAGACCTACAACCAGTGTGTCCTCCCTGTAATAAATTATGGATCAGAAACTTGGAGTATAATAAAGTGTCTAGAACTTACTCAATTATTGCGGGCTATCTTGTCTACATCACCATAGCGCCAGGCGGGCATAATTGCCGAACATTACCTTCACTCCATGCTCTTTTTCATGCATAAGCAAGAGCCAGAGAGTACTACAATTATATATTAGTGAAAGTATAATGATAGAGCTTTCCAATGACACCTGAATCATCCCTATATGACATCTGGTTATCTTGCAACGATCGTGCAACCGAGGGCCAAAATCGATAAAATAGGGATAATTTTGGCTGTTTGTGCTGTGTGAGATACTGCACATAAGTGAGACAACATTATATCGCCCTTAGTGTGTGCCCGCACGTTGTGTTGAGCGGTTGGAGCCCCCTATGCTCCATCCAATGCCTGGCCTCTTTCTCAGTGTTCATAATAGCCTCAAAACGGCGTCCGTCATATGATGGACCACCGTAGTATAGGTCTATTTTCTCTCTCCCATCATAATTATGACGGTCACCGTGAATTAAGTGTTAAACTTAGGAGCACCCAAAGAGGAATGCAGATGATAAATTTAGGCATAACTTGGAGAGACAAGACAAGTGACTTTTGGATAAGATAACAAACCAAAGTATAAGATATTCTCAGTATTACAGAAAAAGAGGAAGTGGTCCTGGGCAGGTCACATATTTAGAAGAGATGATAACATATGATCAACTAGAGCAACAGAACGGTAACCTAGAGATTTAGCTAGACGAAGGGGTAGACAGAGAACAAGATGAAGGGATGAAATCCGAATGTTTGTTGCGGTGAGATGGAACAGGCTAATATCTAACCGGTTAAACTGGAAACGTTTTGGAGAGGCCTTTGTCCTGCAGTGGACTAACTCAGGCTGATGATGATGACGGTGAAGATGATACTCTCTCTCTCTCTCTCTCTCTCTCTCTGTGAGTGTATGTAAGTTTCCGACCTTTCTGTTCCTCCTTCTCCGTCGTCCTATCATCGCCCCCATGTTTATATGTTATAGTCCCAAGTCGGCTTGAATACAAAGTTTCCACTTGGGTGAATTATAACCATAATACCACCGTTGATAGCGGCTGGTGTGGTCATTACCCGAGCTATAACAAGGCCAAGCCACAATAACGAGCCCACAGCCTTCCCTTACAGCCTTTCTAATGTAATATGTGTCATCTTAGTATACAGTATCCTCTTAGTACAGTACGTGCTGCTTCCTGAAGTAGTTGTGACGTTAACCACTCCGTTAGAACCGCATGGCTTGTCCTACAGTGACTCACTAGGATCACCAGGGCAGTGGATGGGGCTACAGTTTATGTATTAGAGTGTGCTTTATTTCATATGAAAGCTCGTGTCATGGGCAGTCCAGAAAGGCTCTTTGTTTTCGCCCATGTCAAGGCTTTATATATCTAATTGTAAAGTATATGTTTTATCATTAACTAGTAATGATGGGATCTGGGAGAGAGAGAGAGAGTAGAACAGAGTGAGAGGGGGCGCGCAGTGTTTTTTGTCCCGCTCGATGACGTCACGGCTGGCTGCCTCGCGGGGGTTGGTGGAGAGAGGCCCTTACCATGCTGCAGGCTCTTGTTAGTGGCTAGATGACTTGTAACCGCTGTTTTCCCACGCGGCTCGAGCTAGTGCGAGTATATATACAGTTCCTCGCCACTCTCTCCCTCAGATCTGGTTTCTAGAACACACCCATCTTTTTTCCCTTGCAATCTATCCCCGCTCCGTACCTGAGAATCTTTTCCTCTGCCTATCTCTCTCATTTTCCATATCTTTCACCACCTTTTATTAATATTATACCCCCTCTGGTTAACTCTGCAAAATCAGCTTCATGCTGGCCAGTTGTATTGTGTGTTAAGGTCTGATATAGCCTATGTATGTACCTTGGATGATTCCGGTGCTATTCCTCCCTCTCCGCCCTCCTCTCTCTTACTTATGCCTAATATCCTAATCTCTTCTAAAGATGTACTTTCTACCCTCTCTGGGCTTAACACTAATAAGGCGTACGGTCCGGACGGTGTTCCTCCTGTTGTTCTCAAAAACTGTGCTTCCGTGCTGACTCCCTGCCTAGGCAAACTCTTTCGTCTCTGTCTATCCTCTAACGTCTTCCCTTCATGCTGGAAGTTTGCTCACATTCAACCTGTCCCAAAGAAGGGTGACCGCTCTCAACCCTCCAACTATCGTCCAATTGCTCTTATCTCTTGTCTTTCTAAAGTTTTTGAAACTATTCTTGCTTCCAAATTTCTTGAGCATTTCTCTTCTCATAATCTGCTCTCAGATCGCCAGTATGGCTTCCTTAAGGGTCGCTCTACTGGTGATCTTCTTTCATATCTTACTAACTCTTGGTCATCCTCCTTTCGGGACTTCGGTGAGACTTTTTCTATTGCACTAGACATATCGAAAGCCTTCGATAGAGTCTGGCATAAATCTTTAATTTCTAAACTACCCTCCTTCGGTTTCTATCCCTCTATCTGTGCCTTTGTCTCTAATTTCCTTTCCGGCCGTTCCATAGCTGCGGTTGTGGACGGCCATTGTTCACTTCCTCACCCAATAAACTCCGGTGTTCCTCAGGGCTCTGTCCTATCTCCTATTCTCTTTCTAATATTTATAAATGATCTCCTTAACTGTACCTTAATTCCCATCCATTCATACGCAGACGACTCAACCTTACACTACTCCATTAGTTTTTCAGAACGCCCCAGCCAGCAATCCCTCAACGACAAACGTAATGAAGCCATAGAACTCTTAAATTCTGATCTAAATACTATTTCCAATTGGGGCAGAGAAAACCTTGTTAACTTTAATGCTTCCAAAACCCAATTTCTCCATCTATCTACCCGTCAGGATCTCCCAGCGGACTATCCCTTATTCTTCAACAATACAAAAATCAACCCTTCATCTTCTCTCAATATTCTTGGTGTCTCTTTTTCTTCTGCTCTCATTTGGAAGGACCATATTACCAGTCTTGCTAAGGCAGCCTCCCAGAAGCTGGGTGTGCTCAACCGCCTTAGGGGGTTCTTTTCCCCTGCACAGCTTCTTGCTCTGTACAGGGGCATAGTGCGCCCTTGTATTGAGTATTGTTCACATGTGTGGGGAGGTTCCTCTCACACCGCTCTCCTAGACAAAGTTGAAAGGAAGGCCTTTCGTATCATTAACTCCCGTCCACTCACCAACTCTCTGCAATCTCTCTCTCTCCGCCGCAATGTTGCATCTCTCTCGCTATTCTATCGCTACTATAATAATCAGTGTTCCTCAGAGCTATCCCAGTGCATACCACCTCCTTTACGTAGGGCACGTGGTACCCGTCTTGCAACTCAATCCCACCCCTACTCTGTGCAACTCTCCAACCCAAGAGTGAAACGTTACTCTCAAACTTTCTTCTACTCAACATCTGAGCTCTGGAACTCTCTCCCAGAATCAGTCTTTCCCTCTTCCTATGACTTAAATTGCTTCAAACTCTGTGTGTCCAGGCATTTTGGCTCGAACGTCCCTTGATTTTGGCTCTGTCACTCTTTCAACTATGGGGGAGGCACTCGCTATAGGCAGTTATGCCTTTTGCCTCCCTCAATCACATAGAAAAAAAAAAAAACAAAAAAAAAAAAGTTGTTAAGATAAGTGGATCACGAAGCATTGTTTGGCATTTATATTGTTTAGTACCGCTTCCTATAATTATTAGTGTTCTGCTGGATTAGATAATGCTAGACTAGGAGTCTGATATTATAGGTATTGTTTCCTATGAGTGCTGGCTTCAGTTAAAAGCGGCACGACATACCTGAGAACTGGAGTTGATTGAGTAAATTCTAGTCTGTGTGCCATTGAGAGTAGGGCATGCACGAATGAGGGTTTTTTGCCTATACCATTCTGCACTGTTCTAGTCTCGATTGTTTGTCTTTGAGGTACGCCAGGAGAACGCTTAATACTTCGGTATTAAGGTTTCTCAAGAGAGCTACCTTTCATTATAACGTAATATTTGACGCACAGACTTGAGATTTGCACTAGGCTATGCCGCATGACATGCGCACCAGTATCTCGTATCATTGACTCTAGCTAGACTTTATCAGTCACAGTAGACATTAAGTATATTAACCTAATTACTCTTTTTATGCATACCCATTTATGATTACACAAGCATTTCGCAGCCTAGTTTGATGTATTGAGACACAAACGACTTAGGCTCTTTTTGTTGATAGGAATACTGTATTGTCGTGGCGATTATTATTAGTGTTGTAGTGTTTAGGATATTCTTGGCTCCGACGGCATTATATATTCTGCCTTTTTGTGTGCATAGCCTGCACGAGCATTGTTCCGCTGCTTGCCTTTTTGGGTTCCATTTCCGATACGAGCATCTTTATAGCATCTAACATTTAAAGAAGATTCCTTGTTAGTGTTGAAGGACTTTAGTGCACTTTCTTTCATGCAGGAGTGCCTGACATTTATTGATTAAAGTAACGTAAGCTGTAACTTCTCTTACCACCTTACTTTGCATACCATAACCAAGCACCTTCGGTTATAGGTAGTAATAGGCTGTTTTCACATAACATTAAGCCTAGAGTAGACGCACATTTATTGAGAGTTTGATAGCCTATTATTGCATATAGAACTCTGTAGAGTATTTGTGTTCTTTGTTCACTGGGGATATACATCAGAGGTTGTTGTTGTTGTTGTTCCCCAAGCTGCCTGGCCGAACAGCCCCAAGGCCCCGAGCAAGACCAAGGCCATAACCGAACGCCCCACAGAACCCTCCCAGCCGACCACTATAAAGCATGGGTGACCGAAGCCACTCCCCATGGCAGGGAGCTGAGGAGTGAGGAGGGCGACAGAAATGCCCGAGAAACCAAAGCCCCACCCAGGGCCCTGTGCCCCTCAGCAATTATGAAGAAAAAGCTGAGGGGCAAAGGAAAAAAAATGTGACGCTTTGGCTTCCAATCTTGGTAGATTGGGAGGTCAATCCACGGAAGAGACGCCGTCACTTGAGATCTAGAAAATATATAAGTAAAAGGAACAGTCAGAGTAAGCTATGGGTATGGCAGAGATCGCTCAGTTCTCACTCTGATAGACCAGCCCATCACCACATGACTAGAACCCAATCCTCTCAGCATCAGCTAGGAAAGGCCCTAGAAAGCCGCCTTTGGCGGGGGGATAGCTCCCCTATTTCAACCCCTTTCAGGGTTGGGCACCCGCCCGACATCAGAGGTTGGAGCTAGCGCTTTCCGTTGTAACATTTATGCCATTACTAGTCCAATGAATAAGAGCCCTGATATATTTGAACCCCAGTCGTAACAAATGGCGACCTTACCTAGGATTTGGTGAACCTACATTTATTAGCAGGGAACATTTGTTGTTTTGGCGAATATTTTGCGGGGATCAGCAAGAATAATTTTTGTTTGCAACATAGTATAGCCCTTGAGTATTTCCGAGAATTTTTGTGTGTATATTGAGGTATAAGAGTTTGGGGTACTTCTTTTCTGAAGATTGAGGTGGGAAATTTTTGTGAGCATCATGTCTTATACCGGATCAGAGGAGAATGGAGACACAGTACGTAATGTCGAAACTGAGGAACAGCAGCATGATGAAAGGGTTAATTGGGTGAACTGTGAGGAGGATGCTAGGATATTTTTGCAATGGCCTGTTACTGCCGAGCGGTTGGAGGGTATGGGTCGGTACGGTCTTCAATGCCTGGCCACAGCTATCGGTCATGCGGTTACTAGCAGCATGACCAAGGATAACTTGATAACGTGTGTACTGGGCAGGGTGACTGGTGAGCGAGATGGGTTGAGTGCTCAGAGCCCTTCGGCCATGCTTCCCCTACACTCGACTCCCAGCCATCCCAGTAGTTTGCCGACCCCGGGTACGCTTCCGCAGTTGGGTGGTGACTGGCAGGGTGGGTTGCCCCTGGGGGGACCACCGGTAATTTCAAACATTGTAGCACCTTCACCTCCTCAAGGGTTATCTCCAGAATTATTGCTTCAGCTCGAATTAGCTAAGATCGAAGAGAGAAAGGCTATCAGGGCAGGTGAGCAGCAAATAGAGCTAGCAAAAATCCAAGCTGAGTCGACTAGGTACTGTGCCGACAGGGACGTAGAGAAGTCGCGAGTAGAGACAACGGGACAGCGACTTGGGGCTGGTAACCGTGCTCATGATCAATCTCTCTCGCACTTATTGAAACTGGTTCCGGTGTTTGATGAGAGTGGTGTAACAGAATTCTTCACACGCTTTGAGAAGAAGTGCCAGGAACACCAGTGGCCAGAGAATAAATGGGCAGCACTTGTATCCTCTAGATTAATAGGCAAGGGTCTTAAAGCCTACGATGCGTTACCTTTGGAGTTATGTATTGTGTACGAGGATCTCAAGGAGGCTGTCCTGAGGGCTTACAAATTGCAACCAGAAACGTACCGTTTGAAGTTCCGGGGTGTAACTAAGGGAAGAGATAGCACCTTTTTGGAACACGCCCGGGACTTGTCCGATGCTATGGGGAACTGGCTCCGATCTGAGAAGGGCACAACATTTGATGAAATTAAGCAGTTAATGATGTTGGAGCAGTTCTTTAAGAGCACGGGCGGTGATCTAACTTTGAACTTGAAGGAGAAAAACCCAAGAACTCTAGTCGAAGCAGCAGAAATGGCTGATCGACGGCTGTCGTTGATTCGGGGTTGCGGGTCCTCACAGAAGTACGATGCAAGTGCTAAGGACCGTTATCCTCCCCCTCGCCGTAACAATGACACATTTAAACAGAAGAGCCATGATACTAAAACTGAATCCAAACCTTACACCACACCGTATGTGAAAAGTCAGGGCCTTTTACATCACAGTATAAGCCGAAACCGAAATTTATGTGTTTTAGTTGCCACCAGGAGGGTCATAAGGCAAATGAGTGCCCTAGTCGACCTCCTCCGGCAGCCGTGTCTTTTGCTCACGGCATTGGAGTGTTCAAGAGGACATCGGAGTTTGTTAGAGGCATTTCTTCCGAGGTAAATACACTGCCAGTGCAGAAGGATCCGGAAGGCTTATTCCCTGTCCGTGATGCCTTTAGTGACCACAGGGGACTCGGTTGTGTGGAGTGGGGGGGTAGAAGACATGAGGTGAGAATTTTGCGTGACACTGGGGCATCGCAAACATTGTTGAGAAATTTCACTGGTAAACCTGTCAATACGGCGCGGGTGGTTGTGGTTCAGGGAGTTAATGCAACAAGGTCATACCCGCTTGTAAGAATGAAGGTGGGAGTTGATGGTGTGACTCGGGACCTGGATGTAGGAATTGTGGAGAAGTTACCTGTTGGGGGCGTCGACCTCCTTCTCGGCAACGACTTTGCGGGACCTACTTCTGAGGCTCCACCCTTGGTCGTTGCCGAGAAGCCGGCCGACGTGAGTAGGGAGGAGCAGGAGTGGGTTGAGAAGTGTCCGGTGCAGCCTATGGCATGTGTTGTCACCGGAGATCCTGCATCCAGGGAGTCACATTCTGGTCAACAATCTTTAGATCAGCGGAGGAAGGGTACCGAGAAGGGGTTGAAAGTTGATGCGGTTGAGAGTTTAGTGTCAACGGACCTTCTCGGGGACTCATTATTAGGACCACATTTCGAGTCTGGAGAAGACCCAGTAACTGTTCCTGAAGGGGCAGAGGATGGGCTTAAAAAGACGAAAGAGTTGAAGGAGGACAGTGATGCACAGTCGGGAGATGTAGCAACAAGGTACCCTGACGCGTACCCTATGAGAAATGGGTCGGCGAAGACGGTGGTCCGAAGCTTGCTAGTGTATTTTTCCCGGTATGGTTGCCCGCAGGGGATTCGGTCAGTCCAGGGACCCAACTTCGCTTCTAGCCTCTTTGTTCAAGCAATGCCGCAGCATGGGATTGTTGGGGTTGTGTCATCTGCATATCATCCGGAGAGCCAGGGTGTGTTAGAGCGATGGCACTCAGCCTTGAAATCTGTGCTTCGTTGTTGTTGCTTTGAGAGTGGGAAGGATTGGGATCTTGGCCTTCAATGTGTTTTGTTTGCTGTATGGGAGGTACTTGGGGAGAGTTTGGGATTCAGCCCTAATGAGCTCGTCTTTGGACACCGTGTCAGAGGGCCTCTCCATATGGTTGAAGAAGTATGGGAAGGCGCAGAAAAACCTTGTTCTATGCTCAAGTGTGTCCTCAACAGTCGAGAACGGATGTTGCGCAGTCTGGAGTTGGCTGGCCGTAATTTGACTAGCTCTCAGGCCCTCAGGAAGGACAGGTACGACCTCAAGGTTGAACTCAGGGAGTTTCACGTGGGTCAGGAGGTGTTGATTCTACTGCCCCTTGTAGGTCACCCCTTATCCGCGAAGTACGCTGGTCCTTATAGGGTGGTGGAGGAGCTATCAGACCTGGTTTACTTGGTAGCCACTCCAGACAGACGGAAGCGCAATCAGTTATGTCATGTTAATCCCATGAAGGAGTATGGGAGGCACCCCCCTGAGCCTCTCACTGTGCCTGTGATGACGTTTAGCAGTCAAGGTGGAGAAGGAGAACGGGACAGTCAAGCTCAGGTGGAGGATAACTGGAAGGATAAAAAGTTCAAATGGGCGCCTGAGTGTGAGAAGGTGTTTAGAGAAGTAAAACACCTGTTGTGCACTCACCCGATCCTCAGGGCCCCTGACTTTAGCCTACCTTTCCAACTAGCAACGGAGGCTAGTGGTGTGGGGGCTGGTGCCGTCCTTGTGGAAAAGGACGATGATGGGCTGGAGCATCCTGTTAGTTTCTGCTCGGAGAAGTACAATTCGGCCCAGGGGAGCTGCTCTGTTGTCGAGGAGGAGCTGCTGGCGGTTGTGCTTGCGCTGGGGCATTTCGAGGTCTATGTTCCAGCCTATGGTCCGGTCGTTGTAGTTTACCCAGATCATCACCCTCTCAAGTTCTTGGACCAGTTTCACAATCGGAATATGAGGCTGACCAGGTGGTCACTAAGGTTATTGGTATATAACCTGGACATACGCCATATTGCCGGTTGTGACACCGTGGCTGCAGATGGTCGTTCAAGGGTATATGATCCTGGGTAGATTGACACACGGGTAGCCTCCTGCTTTAGTTTGAATAGTATTATGCGCTTGGTGCTTGTTGGCTCGCGGTTGTAGCCCAGCGTATTGGGTCGTAAAGCAGGAGTTGAGCGTTTGGTATAAAAGAAAAACTAGGCTTGCCCCTATAGTGCAGCCGAAATAAACAAATTATAAACATAAAAATCAAATAAAAACTTTCTTTGATAGTTGAATTTTTTCAGTATGTTATAGCAGTAATTCTGAGTTGCACTCCTCTCAGAATGCTGGGCTAGAGAAGCTCGCTCTTGAGGAGCATAACTACATATAATTTAACCTATTGTGTTGGGAGGGTTATAATTTTGAAAAAATGTTTTGTTGAAGAACTGTGCCAGATATTTTACTGCCGCTGGGTGATGGGAAGTGGAGATATAGCATGGGTTCTAACCATCAGATTTTTGTGAGCCTTGGGGCCTCTGAGAAAAATCTTGGGGGGGGGGTGTGACGTTAACCACTCCGTTAGAACCGCATGGCTTGTCCTACAGTGACTCGCTAGGATCGCCAGGGCAGTGGATGGGGCTACAGTTTATGTATTAGAGTGTGCTTTATTTCATATGAAAGCTCATGTCATGGGCAGTCCAGAAAGGCTCTTTGTTTTCGCCCATGTCAAGGCTTTATATATCTAATTGTAAAGTATATATAACCCCCTGGGGGTTAGGGAATAGAATATGCCCCACGTGCCTTCTGCGTGTCGTAAGAGGCGACTAAAGAGGTTGGGTCGGTGGGCTTGCGACCCCCACCCGGAAAAAATATCTAAGCAAAAAAAAAAAAAAAACGAACGAACAGCCTCGGATGCGGACGGAACCAACGTTGACGAACCACGACCGACTAAGGACATGCCTTCGGACATTCTGAGAATGGCGACATGGAATGTTAGTGGCATGAATGATGGCACAAAAGAGAGAGAGGTTCTGGAAGTGTTAGTGAATGCCAGGCTGGATGTATGTGCATGAAGTACTTGCATGACAGTGTGGTAATCCCGACACTGACTTACGGAAGCGAAGCATGGACGTTGGTTGAGAGACTCAGACCAAGAGTGAGAGCAGTGGAAATGAATTACTTAAGGAGTGCGTGCGGAATTACATGGAGGGATAGACAGACTAATGAGGAAGTAAGAAGGAGGTGTGGTGTGGAGGTAGATGTGCTGGAAAGTGTGAAAAGGAACAACTTGAGATGGTTCGGCCATATGGAACGTATGGAAAGCGAGAGAATGACTAAGAGGGTGTACGAGAGCGAGGTGGAGGGACAGAGGGGGAGAGGTAGACCGAATATGAGGTGAAAGGATGGAGTGAGGAACTACATGAATGAAGGCGGTGCTGGTTGGGGGGAGGGGCGTCGACTGACTGGGGACAGAGGTGCATGGGGCGGTTCGTTCGTGGCCACCCCTTCGGGGATCACGGCGTCAGGCAATAGATAGATAGATAGAAAGTATATGTTTTATCATTAACTAGTAATGATGGGATCTGGGAGAGAGAGAGAGAGTAGAACAGAGTCAGAGGGGGCGCGCAGTGTTTTTTGTCCCGCTCGATGACGTCACGGCTGGCTGCCTCGCGGGGGTTGGTGGAGAGAGGCCATTACCATGCTGCAAGCTCTTGTTAGTGGCTAGATGACTTGTAACCGCTGTTTTCCCACGCGGCTCGAGCTAGTGCGAGTATATATACAGTTCCTCGCCACTCTCTCCCTCAGATCTGGTTTCTAGAACACACCCATCTTTTTTCCCTTGCTATCTATCCCTGTTCCGTACCTGAGAATCTTTTCCTCTGCCTATCTCTCTCATTTTCCATATCTTTCACCACCTTTTATTAATATTATACCCCCTCTGGTTAACTCTGCAAAATCAGCTTCATGCTGGCCAGTTGTATTGTGTGTTAAGGTCTGATATAGCCTATGTATGTTAGTTGTTAAGATAAGTGGATCACGAAGCATTGGTTGGCATTTATATTGTTTAGTACCGCTTCCTATAATTATTAGTGTTCTGCTGGATTAGATAATGCTAGACTAGGAGTCTGATATTATAGGTATTGTTTCCTATGAGTGCTGGCTTCAGTTAAAAGCGGCACGACATACCTGAGAACTGAAGTTGATTGAGTAAATTCTAGTCTGTGTGCCATTGAGAGTAGAGCATGCACGAATGAGGGTTTTTTACCTATACCATTCTGCACTGTTCTAGTCTCGATTGTTTGTCTTTGAGGTACGCCAGGAGAACGCTTAATACTTCGGTATTAAGGTTTCTCAAGAGAGCTACCCTTCATTATAACGTAATATTTGACGCACAGACTTGAGATTTGCACTAGGCTATGCCGCATGACATGCGCACCAGTATCTCGTATCATTGACTCTAGCTAGACTTTATCAGTCACAGTAGACATTAAGTATATTAACCTAATTACTCTTTTTATGCATACCCATTTATGATTACACAAGCATTTCGCAGCCTAGTTTGATGTATTGAGACACAAACGACTTAGGCTCTTTTTGTTGATAGGAATACTGTGTTGTCGTGGCGATTATTATTAGTGTTGTAGTGTTTAGGATATTCTTGGCTCCGACGGCATTATATATTCTGCCTTTTTGTGTGCATAGCCTGCACGAGCATTGTTCCGCTGCTTGCCTTTTTGGGTTCCATTTCCGATACGAGCATCTTTATAGCATCTAACATTTAAAGAAGATTCCTTGTTAGTGTTGAAGGACTTTAGTGCACTTTCTTTCATGCAGGAGTGCCTGACATTTATTGATTAAAGTAACGTAAGCTGTAACTTCTCTTACCACCTTACTTTGCATACCATAACCAAGCACCTTCGGTTATAGGTAGTAATAGGCTGTTTTCACATAACATTAAGCCTAGAGTAGACGCACATTTATTGAGAGTTTGATAGCCTATTATTGCATATAGAACTCTGTAGAGTATTTGTGTTCTTTGTTCACTGGGGATATACATCAGAGGTTGGAGCTAGCGCTTTCCGTTGTAACATTTATGCCATTACTAGTCCAATGAATAAGAGCCCTGATATATTTGAACCCCAGTCGTAACATAGTCTTCAGAACATTTGCTACAAGACGTGAACAGAGACACGTACAGTCCTCCCATATACCCTTCCGTAGTTGTTGCTATTGTTATACAGCCATATTAAGTACATGCTCTATGTTTTAAGATCATAAGAACAATGGAAATCTGCAGAAGGCCTATTGGCCCATCCGAGGCAGACCCCTTCTTCCCTACATCCCTCTTAGTCCTTTCCCTGCACTAATAACATCTCCCGCTACTACCTATATCTCTACACCCCATCCATATTATAGCAATCTAAAAACTTATCTCCCGTTATAACCTATATACTTTACACATATATTAATTTCTGAATATTAATAATAAATGATTGCTTGCACCATCAGTATACGAGAAGAAGCATGAGGATAACTACGTCCGTGTTTGGGGTGGTGCTGATCTTCTTATTTTGTTGTTTTCTTATAATTTTATTCTCGCTTTAACATATTCCACTGTTATAAAGGCATTCTATTTTGTCAATACATGTCAACATTAGAAGAAAATCGTTATGCCCTAGCAATATATATCCATTTTTGAAATATCTCTTGCAGCTTATTTTTCCTCCTTCCTGGAAATTTAACGTTGTCCAGGCATTTTGATTGAAGTGTGACTTGAATGTATTTTGTGATACAATTTTTGAATTAATATATAGATGATCTGGAGAGAAAATATGTTAATTTTCAAAAGTTGAAGTTTGTCTCAACCAGCATGTAAAATGTGGCGGTGTGGTTGTCGTGCAAATGTTATTTGTGTTCCAGAGACCATTCCTTCCAACCAGTCACACAATATATCATGGCCCCCGTCTCCACTCGCAATGGTTTTCTTTGGAGTATTTTCCAACATTTGAAAGGGAGGTTCTAAATTTGCTTCCTAGATCTCCAATAAGCTTAGAAAAATACACTGAAGACCAACTTCTAGATAAATGTGTACATTTTGTAGTGCTCTTAACTCTTTCATTGCTGGCATTTTGGCCTAAATGAACTTTCACTCCCTGCAAATGTTCATGCATAAACAAGAATCAGAACGTAATACAATGATATAACCGCGAAAGTACAGTAATAGAGTTTTCCAATGACATCTTAATCATCTCTGTACGACGTCTGGTTGTCTTGCAACAATTCTGCAAACGTCGGCCAAAATCGCAATAAATGAGTGGTTTTGAGGTGTTTTCGTTATGTGTAACACTGCAATCATGTGAGGCACATCTTGTGAGTTACATCATTGCTGGCTCAGACTTGGTGGACGACGGATGAAGGAGTCCCGCGCAACCTGCAACACCTTGCGTCGCTCCCAGGCTACATAATAAACAGATTTCGGTGTCCGTTTCGCAACATATAGGTGTTAAATTGCAGAATCGCTATTAATCACATGGAAAAAATCGACACGTAGATGGCTCAAAAGATTTTAAAGTTGACATAACTGGGCTGAAATGTCTTAAAATCGCTATACTAATAGGGCGAACATCTTAAAGTCTAAAAACTGATGGGGCTAAAGATGATGGAGAAGGGAATCCAATAATACCATCCAATACAACCATTGCAATAACAAACAGTGTGTCCCTCCCTCCTTTCGCAAGCATACGTGGCAGACACGTACACACTTACATGAATATACAATGTCTATAAAAGTGCACATATACACAATGGCACACACACACACACATGATCGTTCTGGTGTAATGGTTAGAGTGTTTAAGATCTGTATGTGGTAACCCAGTTCGAATCCCGGGAGGATCACATGCTTTCATTAATTTAGCATGACTGTGCAGCTGCCTAAACAAGAAAGTGTGAAACAATGGTTTAACGAACTGAGTTCTAGAACTATTGAAATCAACATACTTACATAAAGACACACATACATATTATATACAGGGTATATACAGTATATTTTTGTATTTTCTATGTGAGTGAGGGAGACAAAAGGCAGAACTGTATCGAGTGCCTCCCATAGAGCTGAAAGAGTGACAGGGCCAAAATCAAGGGATGTTCGAGCCAAAATGCCTGGACACACAGAGTTTGAAGCAATTTAACTCTCCCCGACATATTGACTTACGAAAGCTAGGGGTTGCCCGAGCGCCCGGTATTTCCCCCACAACACTCTTTCTCAAACTGAGGGACTGTTAGAAGTCGGAGGAATTTGGGGTTGCCACCAACCGACAGATTATGATCTAATTCACCTAACTTACTGAGCTCAATATGACGCAAATCGCATCATAAACTTATTATTGTTAGCTATTTCGCTAAGTTCATATGACGCGATCAGGTCATATGATACTTTTGGGCAAACCGCCATATGACGCGATCGCGTCATATATGACGGAGGGGGTTAAGTCATAGAAAAAGGGAAAGACTGATTTTGGGAGAGATTTCCAGAGCTCAGCAGTTGAATAGAAGAAAGTCTGAGAATAACATTTCACTCTTGGGTTAGATAGTTGCACAGAGCAGGGGTGTTATTGTGTTGCAAAACGTGTACTACGTACCCTATGTAGAGGAGGTGATATCCACTGGGAAAGCTCTGAGGAACATTGATTATTGTAGTAGCGATATAATAGTGAGAGAGATGCAACATTGCGGCGAAGAGAGAGAGATTGCAGAGAGTTGGTGAGTGGACAAGTTAATGATACAGAAGGCTTTCCTTTCTACTTTGTCTAGGAGTGCAATGTGAGAGGATCCTCCCCACACATGTGAACAATACTCAATACAAGAATGCACTGTGCCCCTGTACAGAGCAAGATATGCTGTACAGGGGTAAAGAACCCCTTGAGGCGGTTGAGCACACCCAGCTTCTGGGAGGCTGCCTTAGCAAGATTGGTTATATGGCCCTTCCAAGTAAGATTGTGTCTGTAAGTATGTATGTATGTATGTACAGTATGTACTGTGTATGCTCCTCAGAGCTTTCCCAGTGTATACCACCTCCTCTACGTAGAGTACGTGGTACCCATCTTGCAATACAATCCCTCCCCTACTCTGTGCAACTCTGCAACCAAAGAGTGAAACGTTGCTCTCAGACTTTCTTCTATTCAACAGCTGAGCTCTGGAACTCTCTCCCAGAATCAGTCTTTCCCTCCTCCTATGACTTAATTTGCTTCAAACTCTGTGTGTCCAGGCATTTTGGCTCGAACGTCCCTTGATTTTGGCCCTGTCACTCTTTCAACTATGGGGGAGGCACTCGCTATAGGCAGTTATGCCTTTTGCCTCCCTCAATCACATAGAAAAAAAAAAAAAAAAAAAAAAAAATATATAACTTATATATATACACTTTATATACACTGTATATATATATATATATATATATATATATATATATATATATATATATATATATATTTATCATTTGGCTACGAGAGACCACCTTTTCCGAGCTTAACCCCTTCACAACCTTTACGTAATTGCCATCATATTCTGGTTATCATTAGAAGATTTCCTTGAGTTTGCAATCTACCTATACGACTTATTTAAGGGGGGATGGGCCGGTTTTCTGGACCATTTTCTCCCTCATGTTTAGCACCATTAGTTTTCAAATGTTAAGGTGTTTGCCCTATTAGTTAGTCGATTTTAAGACCTTTCGCCCCATTTCTTCGTCAATATTTAGAACTTTCGTGCTATTTAGGTGTCAATTTTTTCCCTGGCGAACGCTAGTGAGCCTGTAATGTTGGAAGAACCGGCCTTCGGCCGGTACATTTTTCTACCGAAAAGTTTACAAATTAATCTAGAAGGGAGATCTAATGGATGTTTTTTTTTAATTTGATGGAAGTCTAGGGAAGAAACTAAAAAAATAATGAATACATACAAAAATCGCCCAAAAAGTGAACCATCCCCCCTTAACAGGTTTCGAACTATCTCACTCAACTATTTTTACTACCACAGATCCTTCTTAACCCTCTCCGACATATGACGCGATTTTAAGCCTATTAGGGATACTTTAAAGCCTTTGTTACCATCAGGGGTATTTAGAAACCTTTAGTTTAGTTACTTCAACCTCTGCAGTTGTCTTTGAGTTAGCTGTGGGCAGAAAACTAATTTTGGAGGTAATTATAAGAGTGAGAGAACTCTATTTCTTATTGCAAATTTGGTAACCTCTGCGTCATATGAGTCTGAAGGGGTTAAACTGCTCAAAATCGTCTAAATATACCTAGAATAAAATTAAAGAGACGTCGCCGGAACATAAGGGGTTAAATGTACTGGAGGTTTTGTTGGAAGAAGTCTTAGAAGTTTTGACAACCAGACGTCCTTCCTAACTTAATTAAGGGAGCTCACCTCGCTTTTTTTTTCTCTTTCTCTCCTTCTCTCTTTGGCTTGTATCCATGCGGCCCCATTCAGCCTAATGTTTTAAGACGTTTACCTCCATCCAGGTGTCAATATTTTCCTGGCGAGCGATAGCGAGCCAGCATATATATATTTTTGTTTTGACAGAAAGCTAAATTTGTCCATTTTTCGATAGAAAAATTTCTCCCGCGAAGCCGGATTTCTCCATACAATGCTGGCTCGCTACCGCTCACCAGGAAGAAATCAACACCTGGATGTGGATACACGTCTTAAAACAGTTGGCTGAATGGGGCCGAATGAATACAAGCCAGGGAAAGAGAGAAAAGGAGAGAAAGATAAAACAAAAGCCGGTGACCCCCCATACAAAAAAAGCCGTCCAATACTAGCCGGAAATAAAGGTTTAACCCCTTGGGGACAATAAAGGTTTAACCCCTTGGGGACAATAAAGGTTTAACCCCTTGGGGACAATAAAGGTTTAACCCCTTGGGGACAAGACGAGGTTTAGCAGTTTATTTTGGCTATCATTAGACGATTATACACAGCTTAGGAAGGGTCTGTGGAAATCAAAAAGGGTAAAGACTATCTCAAGCCACCCTCTGACTTCCATATACCCTTCCTAATCTGAATAATGTCGTCTATTGCCAGCCGACATAAAAGTCTAAGGTGAGTGTGTAGTGTCTCGACTGACCCCTTCACCACCATGACGTAATGTCACCATATTCGGGTTACCCTTAGACGATTTTCTTTAGTTTATAATCTACCTCTACGACTCAAAAATGGGTAAATACAATCTCAATAAAACCTCTTAATAACACAGGTCCTTCTTAAACTGCATACAATCATAAATTTTAGCCAGAATCAAAGGTAAAAAGGCCAGAGAGAGCCAAGATAGGAGATAGAGAGAGTGAGAGCAAAGAGAAGAGATAGAGAGAAATCAAAGAGGGGAGATAGGGAGAGAGAAAGAGAGGAGATAGGGAGAGAGCAAAGAGAGGAGATAGGGAGAGAGCAAAGAGAGGAGATAGGGAGATAGCAAAGAGAGGAGATAGGGGGATAGCAAAGAGAGGAGATAGGGAGAGAGCAAAGAGGGGAGATAGGGAGAGAGCAAAGAGAGGAGATGGGGAGATAGCAAAGAGAGGAGATAGGGATAGAGCAGAGAGATAGGATATAGGGAGATAGCAGAGAGGATATAGGGAGATAGCAGAGAGGAGATAGGGAAGAGAGGAGATAGGGAGAGAGCAAAGAAAGGAGATAGGGAGATAGCAAACAAAGAGAGGAGATAGGGAGATAGCAAATAGAGGAGATATAGAGACAGAAGTTAGGAGAGACAGAAGAGAGAGAGAGAGAGAGAGACAGCCCAGTACATTATTCCCAGACGGTAAAAACGCATAGCATAGTCTCGGTAAAGCATTGTTGTCGATACGCGAAAGACAGACGCATCCATCAAGTATTCCAAGCCAGCGAGATCAGGCCAACCCGTAATGTTTGCACGGGATCCTGGTTGGTCGGAATATCACGGACTTCGGGATCGACTTCTGCTGGGTGAGTTGTTATTTGACATTCACTCTCATGGTCTCCCAACCCCCTCTCTGCAATGGCAGACATCAGAGGTGTAGTAGACCAGTGTCGCATTTACAATGTGAATGCTAGCACCTGATCAGCAAGATCGAGTTGTTTCCACTGGTTACAGACTAAATTCACAACCACAGTCATTCCATCTGTACGATCACACTCCACATGGACGCCCACATTTTATACACGACAATGGGCGGTTAGGCTTGAAACTCTCCCCAAAACAAGCTAGAAAATCGAACGAATTGCCTCGATGGAGGAGATTCATTCGTGGTCACCCCCTCGGGGATTAAGGTGTCTGGCAATAGATAGAGAGACATACAATGTAACACATCGAGTGGACTTGACACACAATGGAAGTCAGGATAGCTAAATAGGAAAACAAAAATAGAATACTGTATAGAACATACCTCAGTCGGTAATTATGTTTGTGTATACTTGGAGAAGATGCGCACATCCATCATGCACACACAGCCAAACAATATACGACAAAGATGCGCACATCCATCATGCACACACAGCCAAACAATATACGACAAAGATGCGCACATCCATCATGCACACACAGCCAAACAATATACGACAAAGATGCGCACATCCATCATGCACACACAGCCAAACAATATACGACAAAGATGCGCACATCCATCATGCACACACAGCCAAACAATATACGACAAAGCAAAAACAAATTAAACATTGGAAGATATAATGTATCGAATCGGTGAAAGGTCAGTTGAACCAGTGCCACTTTAATCAGTGCTAACTCAACCAGTGGCCACTTCAACCAGTGACCATTTTAACCAGTAGGTTAGGGTTAGGTTAGGTTAGGTTAGGTTAGGTTAGGTTAGGTTACTGGTTAAAATGGTCACTGGTTGAAATGGTCACTGGTTGAAGTGGCCACTGGTTGAGTTAGCACTGGTTAAAGTGGCACTGGTTGAAGTGGCACTGGTTCAACTGACATGGAACCATCGAATCGCGTGGATTAAGACCAGACAGGATAGAAAAGACAAAGCAAGCCACACTAGGAGTAGCAAAACACACATCCAAAGCAATCACATGATAATGATTCATAAAACGCATCGAGTGTATTACATATACGAGAAATTAAGAAAGGCGGAAGAAAGAAACACAATAAACAAAACGCACAACGGCAGATAATGAAACGCATCAAGTGTATTAGGCCTACAGACACGATACATCACGAGAGCCAACAAGGACAAGACAAAATACATAATACGGTATATACACAGAAGAGCAATGTCAACATTAGTCATGATAGCATCGATTGAAATTCATACCATGAAAGTCAAGAGCCAAACAGAATACAATTCAAAAACAAAATCACACATAAAATGATAATGAAGTTATAAAAGCCCCAAGAAAACAAAAATATAAAAGAGCAAAACATACATTGGAAGATAATGAAACGCGTCGAGTGTATTACAAGACACGAGGAGTCAGGAGGGCCCCAGAAAGAAAAAGAATGAAGCCCAGAAATCTAGGAGACAGGGCCTGGAAGAAAGCCTCATACATCTCTGCGCGTGTTGCCTCGTCAGACAGGGGATGAGGCCGGGATTGTGGGTGAGGGATCCAAGGCGGCGGGGCTGTCTGTTGGTTCTCGCTCCTGCTGGGGGGGAAATTTGCATGTCTTATCTGCTGCTCTCGGGTGCAGGGGGCTTGACACGGGGGGTGCAGGGAGAGGGAAGGGGCCAGACGAAGGTAAGAGAGGGGGGGGGGGGGGTGCCTGCAGGGTCAAGGGGGGCGGGGGGAAAGGAGGGGCTGGAAAGACCGATGGGGGAGCGAAGGATATGCAAATGGTAAGGAGAGAAAGGGAAAAATGGAAAGCTGAGCATAGAAGAAAATGAATGGAAAACGTGAAGCATAGAGGAAAAGAAATACATACAGTAGGATTACAAAGGAAAATACTGGATATTCGAGGGAGACGTGACAGGAGAAGCGAGAGAGGCAGAGAGGGAGGCGAAGGAAGAGAAAGCTGGGTATAGGAGAAGAGAGGTAGAGGAAGAGGGGAGAATAGCGGAATAAATTAAAGAGGAAAGCAAGTAACAATATACCTACTGATCCTCGTTTAACCCCTTCACGCATTTATGACGCAGAGGTTGCCAGATTAGCAATAAGAAATAAGAGTTCCTTCACTCTTATAAGTACCTCTCCAACATTAGTTTTCTGCCCACAGCTAACTCAAAGACAACTGTAGAGGTTGAAGTAACTAAACTAAAGGTTTCTAAATGCCCCTGATAGTAACAAAGGCTTTAAAGTATCCCCAATAGGCTCAAAATTACGTCATATGTCGGAGAGGGTTAATAGGGACAGGAAAGTATGGACAGTACATTAAAGACCGGGAAAAGTAGGGTCGACGACGGAGAAGAGTAAAAACAGCTGGAATAGACGGAAAGGGTTAAAGTGAAGAAAGATAGAGATCAGGGAAAAGAAGAGAAATAAAATACACACCCTATGATGAGGAACATGTATAGACAATGTTTCCTTTAGAGCTTCAATTAAAAGGAAGGGAAATCAGCATAGGAAAGAGAAGAGTAGATCAGGGTAGAGTAGGGGAGGGAAGAAAAGGTGGGTTGGAAAAGGGAGTACAAAGGAAATCAAGCAACAAAAGTACTAGTGACCCCTCTAGGCTTCTTGTCCTCCAAAACACTGAGGCTCAAGTGTCCAAACAGTGGCTTAGAGTGGCTAAGGGAAAATTGGAAAGGGAACTACTGCCCTGTAACTAATGTCCGTGGCAGGATTAGGAAGTTATTAGAGGCCAGATGGGTTAGAGAGAGATGAAGAGAGACGAACAACAGTATGGGGGTGGGGTAAAACACGGGTTTGGGGTAAGGGAAAGGCAGAGCTAGACGAATAGTAGAGGCGGTATAGGAGAGACGAAAGGAAAGACAGAGACAGAAACGCTAACATAAGTAGGGAAAATAAGGAAGATGCAGGGCCCGAAAAAAGGGGAATGTAGAAAGGGAAGAAAGGAAAACGGATGTATAGCCTACTACTCAGTCTTCATATATATATATATATATATATTCTAATTTATCAATTGATCTATTTGGTGTGTGTATTTTTGTATACTGGCCAGAAATTGGCTTGTTACCATCTTAATAACTACACAGTTATTCCAAAAAATGTCTTGCCATATCTACTGTTGATCACGAAAACCTGGCAATAATATGATGGAGACATCGTAGTTTCATATCTTTCCTTTAGTTACCGAGAAATGAGCTGCTAAGAGAGAAATATGTCCACCAAGTTAAAACAAAATAGAGGTAGTCTAAGGGGGGGTTAGGGGAGGTATAGAAAAGGTAAGGGAGGGGGGAAAGAAGGGAATAGGGAAGTATAAGGAAGGCAGAGACATGGGAAAGGGATAAAGGACAGACAGAGGGGGTAAAAGGGTGGAGAGAGTGAAGGTGGATTTACACCAGACCCTTTTTTCAGCAACTTTGTATTCGCAACTATTTCCTGGCAACATTTTGAGACTATTTTGTACTGGGATCGGCAACTATAGTCGATTTCTTTCAAGCTGGCGACAAATTGGCCCGCTCCCATCTTAATTACTCGGTTATTACAATGCTAATACAACCAAACATGACGATAATTCAGAAAACTTGGCATTAATATGATACAGAGACATAGTCTCATATTTTTCCATTAGTTATCGTGAAATGAGCTTTTAAGGGAATACAATTTCCGCCAAATTAAAATACATCGAATATAGACAGATTAATTAATTATGAGTAACCTAATTCTTATCAAACTATTTTACCTAAGTTGCCAGATCAGAGTTGCAGATAAAAGTTGCGGGAAAATATCTCGTGTATATCCGCCTTTAGGTGACAGTGGTTATTTTTGAGGGTATATATATATATATATATATATATATATATATATATATATATATATATATATATATATATATATATATATATATAAATTAATATATTTTTACTTTCTTCGCTAGACCGTCATCAAGCTTAAAAAAACACTCCATAGACCCACCTTCAAGATAATATTGTACATTTGTCGATCGGCCGGTTTCTCTTAAAATTACTGGCTCGCTATCGCTTGCCAGGAAAGAAATCGACAAATGGCACGAAAGGTCTTGATATTGATATATGCATGGGACGAAAGGTTTTAAAATCAACAAAGTAATGGGGCGAACGTCTTAAAATCTGAAAACTAATGGGGCTAAACATGAGGAAGAAGAAGAACCAGAAAAACGACCCATCTCACCTTAACCCTGTGAGGATCATGCCGCATTTGGACAGTGTATTCTCGCTATCATTAGACGATTGTATACAGCCTAAGAAGGATCTGTGGTAATTAAAGGGTAAAGGCTACTATCTCAGTTAACCCTCTGACGTCCATACACCCTTCCTAATCTGAATACAATCGTCCAATAATAGCCAGAAAACAGAACAGAATTGCGTCATCGTTAAGGACTAATGGGGAGGTAAAAGGAAGGTAACCACACACACACACACACACACACACACACACACACACAGCCTGTATCCTAGTAGGTAGAGCTCTCGTCTCACACACGAGGGGTCGGGGGTTCAATCCCTGGCCGGGCGGAGACAAATTGGGCTTGTCTCCTTTCATGTGTTAGCCTCAGTTCACCTAGCTGTAAATAGGTACCTGGAATAAGTGGACGACGTTGTGACGTCCCATCTGAGGTTGGCAAAAATGGTACAAGGCGAGATGGGTATCATATGGTTCACCTAAGCTGATGGCTACCTAAGCCTTCGGGCGAGACGGTACCGTCTATAGTGAGAATGGTACCATACAGATCCACCCTAAGCCTTCGTTTCCGATGTCGCCAATTGGCTAAAATACAGACTACACACACATCCACAGCCATTCAGTACATAAAACACTTAACTTGCATTTCACGCAATACATTCCCAGTTAAGGAGGCGCGATAATAATGAGCTTAGCTCGCATAGCGTGGATTCCCCTTGACGAACAAGTAACTGAGTAACACACACACACACACACACACACACACACACACACACACACATATACACACACACACAACAACAGGGGAATGGAAAGAGAAAGAAAAGAGAGAAGAGGAGATAATACTAAAAGGGAATATGAAAGTAAGCTAGGGAAGGGTAAAGGCGAGGTATAGGAGGGGTAAA
>JBAKBP010028049.1:0-29200 GCA_037953745.1 Lithodes maja | reverse complement strand
GTGTTCCTTAATATGGTATGAAATCGATGAGAGAGAGAGAGAGAGAGAGAGAGTTATAGTTATGGGAAAGGATTATAGTGCGATATATTTTCCATAGGCTTGAGAGAGAGAGAGCGAGAAAGAGAAAGAGAGAGAGAGTTAAGGGAAAGGATTATAGTGTGATATATTTTCTATAGGCTTGAGAGAGAGAGAGAGAGAGGGGGGGGGTTAAGGGAAAGGATTATAGAGATATATTTTTCATAGGCTTCAAAGGGGAGAGAAAAAAGAAGTTACGTAAAAGATCGGCATACATTAGGCGGCTACAAGGTTGTGTTCTTCTTAATTAAGAGGAGTTGGGTCGCTTTTCTGGTCCCCTTTCTCCCTCGTGTGAAGCCCCATTTGTTTTTGAGATTATAAGACGTTCAGCCATTTCGTTGTCAATTTTAAGACTTTTCGAGACATTTAGGTGTCGATTTTTTCATGGCGAGCAATAGCGAGCGTGAAATTTTAAGAGGAACCCAAGGATACATCAAGAATATGAACCAACAGGAGGCACTCACCCAAGGAAGGATGACAGGATAATTGGAAGCCCATTTAGAAAGTATTTGCTTTACTTAGAGTGTTAGAAAGAACCCCAGCTAGGTAGTGCCCGCCGACGACAGAGACGAGGATCCACCGTCGCCCCCGGAGTGTTGAGGGAACATCATTGGTCCGGGAGGATCAACGAATGAGGAACCTACCACACTATGGAAAACTGCTTGCTGTAACACCTTCAGTGGTATTGTAGACGTGACCACTGTTCTCCCTTGTACGCCCATACCCTCGTTGTAATTCGCCTACCGCATTACCTCCGCGCTGGACAGGCGATTTGAATTGTACTTTCCTTTTCATCCTGGTTGGAGTAGAGATCCTTTAAGGGGAGGTATTTAGTTTGTTCCCTACTTTTTCATCAAGCTTAAATTTACACCCCCTAGACCCCCTTTCAAGATAAATTTGTACATTTTTCGGTAGAAAAATGTCCCGGCCGAAGGCCGATGCCTCTTCAATTACAGGCTCGCTACGCTCGCCAGGAAAAAATCGACACCTAAATGGTACGAAAGGTCTTAAAATTGACAGAAATCGGGCGAACGTTCTTAAAATCGCCAAACTAATGGGGTGAACATCTTAAAATCAATGGGGCTAAACATGAGAGATAAAAGGGTCAAGAAAAAAATCTCTCAAGTGGAAATCTCCCCTTAACGTTAATCTACTTGGCACGCGCCCTCTTGTCTCGCGCCACCACTGTACTCGGGCCAATGGGTCGCCTCTCCTGGAGACTCACTTTGTTATTACGTTTTCTGTATCATTTACTTCTACCATAGTCACCCCGGAGTGCCCCTACTAGCAACTCCCATGTTCTTTCAATACTTTTGATCATTGAGTATTGAGTGTCTCCAGTAGCGAATGGCGTTCGAATAGGTTTAGCAATATCTCCGAGTTGGTTTCTTTCCTATTTTTTTAAAAGTGAACGTGAGGATATAACTCAAGCGTGATGTGTGAAGGTCGTTGTGTTCCGTAGAACGTACGGATATCTTGTTAGCGGCCTTGCCATCGAGTGAAGTGCGCATCATAGATGGTCGAGTTGAAGTGATTATAGTGTACTAGATTGGAGTACGAGTCCGTCGCATATACGGAATTCCTGCCATTGCCGTAAGTGAACGGTAGGGGCCCTGTGGCAGTAGAAATAGATTGGCAGTATACCGTCTGCGGGTTACTGTGTCTCGTCCTGAATACGGTGATTGGCTATCCATTGTCAGTGAAGCTTTGGACGCGTTAGACAGGTCATATAATCGAAGAGTATGGTACCATATTATGTGTGGTGGTAACGTCAGGATGATGAATAGGTATTATCATTGGTATTATTATTGATCCCCCCCGAGTCATTGAGTGCGGAACTACCCTCTGGTATATTTGTGTATTGTGATGTGATTAAGGGGAGATCTCCACTCGAGGGATTTTTTTCTTGACCCCTTTCTCCCTCATGTTTAGCCCCATTGCTTTTGATATTATAAAACGTTTACCCCATTAGTTTAGCGATTTTAAGAACTTTCACCCCATATTAAGACCTTTCGTGCCATTCAGGTGTCAATTTTATCCTGGCGAGCGATAGCGAGCCTGTAATTTAAGAGGAACCGACCTTCGGCCGGGACATTTTTCTACCGAAAAATGTACAAATTTATCTTGAAAGGGACTCAAGGGGGTGTAATTTTAAGCTTGATGGAGGTCTAAGGAACCAACTAAAAACCTCCCCTTAATAAGGGATGAAGCTACGTGTGTTGTATATGTTGTTTGCACTATCTTTAGTTAGACGTTTGGACTCGAGTCATATCTGTCGTTACCTACATTCCGTTCGGCCTTAGAGATTCCCAGAAACAGAATTATCTGTAAACTCTCAGAACTCATCCCTGACTATCCCCTACGTCCCCCACGTGGACAGATTTAACCTGGATAGGCAGTCCTGTGAAGACCGAATCCCCTATTTTTCTTTTCGACATTGTTAATCCCTGCCCTACTTAGGCAGATTGACCGTCAGGGCTCCCTCTCTGATTAAAACTCCATCAACAACAACTCGCGTATTCTTGGAACTTAGATTGTAGATTAAGGGGAGACTTACCAATTTTTTTTTTTTTTTTTTTTTTATTAATTCATGTATTCCTTTATTATCTTAGTTTTCTCGCTAGACCTCCATCACGCTTAAAAAAAAAACACCCCCTAGACCCCCTTCAAGATAAATTTGTAAATTTTTCGGTAGAAAAATGTTCTGGCCGAAGGCCGGATTCTCTTAAAATTTCAGGCTCGCTATCGCTCGCCAGGAAATAATAGACACCTATATGGCACGAAAGGTCTTAAAATTGACAACGAAATGGGGCGAAAGGTGTTAAAATCGCCAAACTAATGGGACGAACGTCTTATAATCTCAAAACTAGTGGGCTAAACATTAGGGAGAAGGGGGTCCTGAAAAAACGGTCTGCCTCCCCTTAACCTAACGAATGTTTTACTAGAATAAGTCTCTTGGTTTTCTGTAAATTTCTGTAATAAATTGCCGATCGTCATCTTGCTACCTCTCTTCCACTATTAGCTTAAGCCGCTGTCACACGAGCGCTTTTTCCGTCAATTTTCCATGAGCAAGTTTTTTCTCGTATGATTTCGGGACATTTTCGCACTGGTATCGGTAACTAGACTGAAGGTAGATTAGGTTAGGCGGCTGAATTCTGATAAAGTGCAATGTTTTAAGCTTCCAGACCATAATTGCCCGTAAAAATTGCTCGAAAAATTGCTCGTGTGACTCCATTGGGTACCACATTATTGATTGACTCGGCCCAACCCTACGATTGTCCTGCTAATTGTTATGTTGAATCATTATTGTGTTATCTTAAGGGGAGGTTTCTAGTTTGTTTTCTACTCCTCCAGCAATCTTAAAATTACACCCCCTTGACCCTCTTTCAAGATAAATGTGTACATTTTTCGGTAGAAAAATGTCCCGGCTGAAAGCCGGTTCCTCTTATATTACAGGCTCGCTATCGCTAGCCAGGATAAAATCGACACCTAAATGGCACGAAAGGTCTTAAAATTGACAGAAATGGGTCGAAACTTCTTAAAATCGTCAAAATAGTGGGGCGAACGTCTTAAAATTAGAAAAGCAATGGGGCTAAACATGAGGGAGAAAGGAGTCAAGAAAAAAAATCCCTCAAGTGGAAATCTCCCCTTAATCACACACCCTTGGGGGGGGGGGGGGGAAGACTGTTATATTATTGCGTAACGCTCGACCGAACAACAACTTTACATAATACAAAGAATGGATTAATCTATCGAATTATTGTCCACCGATAACTTTATATATGAACGTGAGGGGGTGATATATATGAACGTGAGGGGGTGATATATATGAACGTGAGGGGGTGATATATATGAACGTGAGGGGGTGATATATATGAACGTGAGGGGGTGATATATATGAACGTGAGGGGGTGATATATATGAACGTGAGGGGTGATATATATGAACGTGAGGGGGTGATATATATGAACGTGAGGGGGTGATATATATGAACGTGAGGGGGTGATATATATGAACGTGAGGGGGTGATATATATGAACGTGAGGGGGTGATATATATGAACGTGAGGGGGTGATATATATGAACGTGAGGGGGTGATATATATGAACGTGAGGGGGTGATATATATGAACGTGAGGGGGTGATATATGAACGTGAGGGGGTGATATATATGAACGTGAGGGGGTGATATATATGAACGTGAGGGGGTGATATATAAACGTGAGGGGGTGATATATAAACGTGAGGGGGTGATATATAAACGTGAGGGGGTGATATATAAACGTGAGGGGGTGATATATAAACGTGAGGGGGTGATATATATGAACGTGAGGGGGTGATATATAAACGTGAGGGGGTGATATATAAACGTGAGGGGGTGATATATAAACGTGAGGGGGTGATATATAAACGTGAGGGGGTGATATATAAACGTGAGGGGGTGATATATAAACGTGAGGGGGTGATATAGAATCTACAATGTTACCGTATATATACGTGTTGTCTAAATCATTGCATCACCTGTGTAACCCGGTTAAGGGGAGGTTTTTATTTTGTGTCCTACTCCTCCAGCAATCTTAAAATTTCACCCCCTTGACCCCCTTTCAAGATAAATTTGTACATTTTTCGGTAGAAAAATGTCTCGGCCGAAGGCCGGTTACTCTTAAATTACAGGCTCGCTATCGCTCGCCAGGATAAAATCGAAACCTAAATGCCATGAAAGGTCTTAAAATTGACAGAATGGGGCGGAAATTCTTAAAATCGCCAAAACTCATGGGGCAAAAGTCTTAAAATCTCAAAAGCAATGGGGCTACACATGAAGGAGAAAGGGGTCAAGAAAAAAGTCCCTCAAAGTGGAAATCTCCCCTTAATTAAGAGGGGATGGGCGTCTTTATTGGCTTATCTATGTATTGTTTGTCTTTAGTGTTTAAGTTTCCTCCCTAAATCTCCATCAAGCTTAAGAACCGTTGCCGCCGCCCCCCCCCCACCCCCCCCCCGCCGTCCCCCGTCCCCCGTCCCCCGTCCCCCGTAAGACCCTCCTTCAAGATATACTTATACATTTTTCGATAGAAAAATGTTCCGGCCGAAGGCCAATTCCTCCGAAATTACTGGTTCGCTATCACTCGCCAGGAAACCATCTACACCTAATTGGCACGAAAAGTCTTAATATTGTCAAGGAAGTGGGGCGAAAGGTCTTAAAATCGTCAAACTAATGGGCCGAAAGTCTTAACATTTGAAAACTATTGGGGTTAAACATGAAGTAGAAGAGGGTTCAGAAAAACGGCCCATCTCCCCTTAACTCGGACCTAATGTGTAGGCTTGTGCTCCATTCCGGTAGACATAACACAATGCAAATCTAAAGCCATTGTTGCAAGAGCGGTTTTTCCGACAAATGTTATGAGCAAGTTTTTTCTGGTAATGTTTTGAAGTTTGTTTTGCATTGGAATCGGAAACGTCTTGGTGGTGTAATGGTTAAGGTGTCTAAAAATCTGTGTGTGATAACCCGGGTTCGAATCCTGGTGGATCACATATTATATGCTTTCATTAATTTCATTGGAAGTGTTTGGTGTTGTGGTGAAATTAATAAAAATTAGAATACATTAGTCTCCCATAGAACTGTCTTCGTGGTGCAATGCATAAGTGTGTTGATTTTCGGTGTGAGCATCCTAGGTTCGAATCCCCGGACTGCCACATGTGTTTGTTAATTTCATTAATCGAGTTTAGGAGTAACGTTGGTTGGTGGAGAGAACATAATAATAGCACAGTTTGAATGTATATGTACACATGCTCAGATTAATATGCAGGATTCGAAACTGCATAATAAATCGTAGGCTTGTGCATAAATGTGTAACTGTCTTGCTAGCGTAATGCAAAGTGCGCGGAATTTCGGTGTGAGTAGCCTAGGTTCGAGTCCTTGGAGTGCCACATGTATTTGTTGATTTCATTAACCCGTTCAGTACCAGGGGCGTCCTTTCTATATAGCATTCTGCCAACTATTAGACGATTTTATTCAGCTTAGGAAGGATCTCTGCCACTAATAAGGCCTCAAACTATCTCGACCAACCCTTTCAACTACCACAGATCATGACCTAAGCTGCATAATATCGTCAACACAGAGCCAGAATAATATATAGCAAACGTCGCTGATACTCTGAGGGTTAATTGAGTTTAGAAGTAAAGTTGGTTGGTGGAAAGATATGAATATACAGTAAGGTGGCTGAATGCTGATGTAACTGAGATTTTAAAGCTGCCATACTTCGTTGTTCGCCCAAGTTTCGCTCAATGTAAAAATGAAGTAAGAGAGAGAGAGAGAGAGAGAGAGAACGCCCTAGGGTGAGATTAAAGAGTGTTGAGTGCAGTTGGAGATAAAGCGGTGAGGAGAGAGAGAGAGAGAGAGAGAGAGAGAGAGAGAGAGAGAGAGAGAGAGAGAGAGATAGAGTCTCGTTCAGCTTGGGAAAATAGTACCGGTATTGTTCTATTTGGGAGTGTGTTAGTTGTCTATCTATCTATCTATTTGCTCAGGCCCATTCCACATTTATTCTTTATTGTTTTATTATTTTTTGTTTTTATTTATTTTTTTACTGGGGGTGGCCGACTCGAGACAGAGCCTAAAAGACTATACACAACTGAAATACTTAAACCGGTATCACATGAGCATATTTTCCAACAATCTTCGATTACCAAGTTTATTCTAGTAATCATTTGAGGCTTTTTCACAATAGATCGGAAACTAGACTGAAAGTAGATTATATAAAGTGGCTAAATTCTGATGGAACCAAGATTTTAAAGGGCTAGTGGCTGTTTTGGGGGCTATGTATTCAGTTATTCAGTAATTTATTTATTCATTCATTTATTCATGTATTGTTTTGGGGGCTATGTATTCAGTTATTCAGTTATTTTTTAGTTTCCTCGCTAGACCTCCATCAAGCTTTAAAAAAAAACACACAAGAGCCCCCTTCAAGATAAATGTGTACATTATTCGGTAGAAAAATGTCCCGGCCGAAGGCCAGTTCCTCTTAAAATTACAGGCTCGCTATCGCTCGCCAGGAAAAAATCGACACCTAAATGACACGAAAAGTCTTATATTGACAAATAAATGGGGCGAAAGGTGTTAACATCGTCAAACTAATGGGCCGAACGGAAAGGGAAGGGGAGAACAGAGGGGGGTTAGGGGAAGGAACGGGAGGCTGGGAGGGAGGAGAGAAAGGGGAAGAGGGAAAATGAGAGGGATGGCAATAGGAAGAGAAGGAACACTAGGGGAGGAATGAGGAGAGAAAGAGTGAAGAGAGATGGGGAAGCGAGGAGAGGAATGAGGAGAGGAATGAGGAGATAAATGAGGAGATAAATGAGGAGAGGAATGAGGAGATAAATGAGGAGAGGAATGAGGAGATAAATGAGGAGAGGAATGAGGAGATAAATGAGGAGATAAATGAGGAGAGGAGTAGAGGTGAGGAATGATAAGAAGACAAAAGGCTAGGAGAGTTGTGGGAGGAGGGGAGAAGGGTAGGGGGAAAGTTGTACAGGAAGTGGGGTGGGGGGAGTATATGAGGGGACGGGAGGAAAAGAGAGCAGGGGAGGATGAGATGAGAGGAAAGCAGGGGAGGGGAGGAGAGGGGGGGGGGTGATATAAGGGGACGGGAGGGGAGGAGAGCAGGGGAGGGGAGTAGGGAAGAGGAAGGAGAGGGGTGCGGGTGATATAAGGGGAGGAGAGGGGAGGAGAAGGCGGAAGGGGAGGAGAGGGGTGGGGGTGATACAAGGGGACGAGAGGGGAGGGGAGGAGAGAAGGAAGAGAAGGTTAGGCGAGGGAACTAATTGTGAACAGTTACCAGTGAGGGGGAGAGAAAGAGGAGAAAGAGGAGAAAGAGGAGAAAGAAGAGAAAGAAGAGAAAGAGGAGAAAGAAGAGAAAGAAGAGAAAGAAGAGAAAGAGGAGAAAGAGGAGAAAGAAGAGAAAGAGGAGAAAGAAGAGAAAGAAGAGAAAGAAGATAAAGAAGAGAAAGAGGAGAAAGAATAGAAAGAGGAGAACGAAGAGAACGAAGAGAAAGAAGAGAAAGAAGAGAAAGAAGAGAACGAAGAGAAAGAGGAGAAAGAAGAGAAAGAGGAGGAGAACTTGCACAAAATATAGAGAGAATTGAAGAGGAAATGTTGGAGAGTGGAGAGCGTTCATTTCCCAAACTAGATGAAATAGGCGCATTCACAGATGCGGCTGTTGTTCAAATCACAATATAAATGGCTTGAAATGACTCACAGGTGTTCATTAACATTTCTGTACCAGCGACGAGTGTTATATTTTATTCTAGCTACATTTTGACGATATTATACAGCTTAGGAAGGATCTGTGGTAGTTAAAAGGGTTGGTTGATATAGTCTGAAGCCTTATTATTGCTAGAGGTCCTTCCTAAGCTGAATAAAATCTTCTAATAGTATCCAGAATATGCTGAAAAGAACGTCCTTGGTACTGAACGGGTTAAGGCCATTGGAAAGCTTACATTAGCTCACTGAAGCCATCCAAGAGCAATAGGCATGACGGATAATTAAGTTTTTTTTCCTGGACCCCCTTCTCCCTCATGCTTAGCCCCATTAGTTTTAGATTATATGACATTCACCCCATTAATTTAGCGATTTTAAGACCTTTCGTCCCATATCGTGCAATTTAGGAGAAGCCGGCCTTCGACTGGTACATGTGTTGGCGAAAAAGAAGATAAGGTATGGTCTAGCCTCTATTCGCTGTATGTAGGCGATAAATCATGGCCTCTAACCTCTGTAGCTAAAACACGACTAGAGTCCGGTAATCGAGCTAATATTTCTACCATTTGGGAAGAGTCAGTCAAGGAATAGATGTGGAAATTTACAGCCAATTTGCTCTAGCCCTTTTTGAGTTACAGAGGATAGACGTTATGATTTATCGCCTACTTACAGCAAATAGACTACGGTATCACACGAGAGCTCTTATAGTCAACATTCGGTGATCAACATTTTCTGGGAACATTTCTGGAATATTTTGTACTGATTTCGGAAACTAGACTGATGGTAGATGCATTTAGGTAACCGAAATATTTTAAATGTTGACCTTATAGCTTGCCAGACCAGCGTTGAGGATAAATGTTGAGGGAAAAAGCGCTCGTGTGATACCGGTTTAAGGTACAGCATATGCCCAAATGACGAGAATTTGGACACACATGAAATAAAACTACATGAGGTGAGGGCGTTAACATTAAAGGGGGTGACCTGATTTTTTCCTTTTCTCTCTTTCTCTGGCTTGTGTCCATGCGGCCCCATTCAGCCTACTGTGTTAAGAAGTTTATCCCCATTCAAGTGTCGATTTATTCCTGGCAAGCGATAGCGAGCCAGCATTGTATGAAGAAATCCGGCTTCGCCGGAGACCTTTTTCAATCGGGAAATGTACAAATTTAGTCTGTTGTTAAAAACATTATACAAAATATGGTGGCTCGCTCCCGCTCACCAGGAAATAAATAGACACCTGGATGGGGATAAACGTCTTAAAATAGTAGGCTGAATGGGGCCGAATGGATACAAGCCAGAGACATAATTGAGAGAGAGAGAGAGAGAGAGAGAAGAAAACAAAACACGAGGTGGGCTCCCTTAACGCATGAGAGGAAAGCTGAGAAGGGGAGTCAGGAGGGGAGAGGAGAGGTGTAGAGGGGGGTGGGGGGGGGGAGGTGTAGAGGGGGGGGGGAAGGTGTAGAGGGGGAAGTTGGAAGGGATATAATGGAGTCAAGGGGAAGCACATTTCTGTTCATTTTCATTTCCGAATATATGTGTTTTCATGACGGCGAATATCGAATTGAGTTTACTACCATTCAGTATGCGAGGTGCAAAACCAAGCTGAGGCCGGCGTTCAAAAGGGTACGATGGAATATTAGGAGCGCATTTTGTATTTAATCATTTATTTGCTTAACCCCTTCACCACCATTAAGTAATTCTCATCGCTTTCTGGTTACCATTAGGCGATTTTCTTTAGTTTATGATCGACCTCAAGGACTAAAATGGGAACATACGATCTCAATAGCCTACATACACCCTTTTAATAACGCAGGTCCTTCTTAAACTGTTAAAAATCATCTCTTATTAACCAGAATCAAAGGTAAAAAGGCGTCATGGTGCTGAAGGGGTTAATATAGTAATACAGGATGGAAGTAGTACAAAGGAGTACAAAGGAAATCAAGCAACAACAGATCTAGTGACCCTTCTAGGCTGCTTGTCCTCCAAAACACTGAGGATCAAGTGTCCAAACAGTGGTTTAGAGTGGGTAAGGGAACATTGGAAAGGGAATTACTGCCCTGGAACTAATGTCCGTGGCAGGATTAGGAAGTTAGTAGGGGACAGATGGGTTAGTAACAGAGGGGGGGGGGGGGGATAAAATTAAGTTATTCATTTACAAACGCAGTCAGTCGCGGGTTTGATGCGAGATATTTGTCTAGGCGGAGTATGGTCAAAACATAGGTAATTATAGCAGGGAGCGAAAAGAGGATATAGTAGTGATAAAGGGTTAAATTAGTGAGAAAATATAATACGTATGGAAGAAAGTAAGATGTTGAACGATAAGAGGAGGGAAATAACAGGAGCTAATCTACACGAAAACATATGAAATCATAAAGTCAATGGACACGAAAAGAAATGAAAAACGGAAAATGAAATAAAGACAAATAGTGTTCCACAACCTAAGTAGATCACCAAAATGTAAATATATCGATGAAAACATATGACCAAGAAAACATATGACCAAGAAAACATATGACCAAGAAAACATATGACCAAGAAAACATATGACCAAGAAAACATATGACCAAGAAAACATATGACCAAGAAAACATATGACCAAGAAAACGATTGTTGGATTTAAGGGGAGATTTCCACTTGAGGGATTTTTTTTCTTCTTTACCCCTTTCTCCCTCATGTTTAGCCCCATTGCTTTTGAGATTTTAAGACGTTCGCCCCATTAGTTTGGCGATTTTAAGAACTATCACCCCATTTATGTCACTTTTAAGCCCTTGAGTGCCATTTAGATGTCGATTTTTTCCTGGCGAGCGATAGCGAGCCTGTAATTTTAGAGGAATCGGCCTTCGGCCGGGACATTTTTCTACCGAAAAATGTACAAATTTATCTTGAAAGGGGATCAAGGGAGTGTAATTTTAAGCTTGATGGAAGCCTAGGAAACACACTAAAAACCTCCCCTTAATAGACACAAGGAAAAGGGAGTATGCAGAGAGAAAGTTCTAAAAGGTAAATGTGATAGTGGCAGGTGTGACTAATTAACTGGCCATAGTACGGGACAAAGGACCCTACTGATTCCGATGCGATTTCCGATATATCTGGGAGAGTTAAGGGGAGACTGGCAGTGAGGGCAATCGGTACTAAATAGGACAAGAATTGCTCACAAGGTGATACAAGCATAACACTTTCCACAATAGTTCACAAAGACCTATTTTACAATTTCAGGGCAGGAGCCACCGAGATTTCAGTGTTGCATAGCAACGGTTGCTAGGCAAATAATTTTCCTTAGCAACCGGCAGCAACAATGCAGTTTCTGGAAAACTGTGAGGTGCTATGTTTTTTTCTCAACTCCTTGTTCTAAAAAACATGTAGCATTGCATTTGGAGATCATATACAAGAATTATGTGGCATAAAATCCAATTTAGGGCAAGTCAGGCTATAAAAATGCCACTCCTAAAGCTTCAGACACTGTTGTCACAGTCACTTTTGCATTTGCAGTAGGCTGTGCATTTTAGATGCGCATCAACACATTTGCAGTCTGTGCATCCTCCTCGGCAAGAACACTTCAGTAGTTCTGGGCAGGTTGCACTGGCTTCGGGCAAGTTAGACCACAGAGGCCTCCACTTTTCTGGGCAAGTCCATCCCCACTCACTTGGAGAGGGCAACTGTCGTTCTGACACCGTGGTGCAGCCCCAGTGGTGCCCACCTTGTAGTACTGCCCTCTTCATGTGTTGCTGTAGAGCAGCCTTGGTTGGAGGTAGACATGATATCTGACGTCCTTTGTGGATGAACAGATTCTTTCTGACTTCATTGATGGAACGAGAAGTTGCTGTCCTGTCATAGAGTCGAATGGTGAAGTACTCCAGAGAAGCCTCAGTCGCTTCACCAATTTGTTCAGGTGCATTGTGCAGCTCATAGAATGTCGCAGTAAATTCATCATGTGCCTCCCACACTTTCCATGCAGTCTTCTTTCCCACCTGGACCAGATGGGACACGGTATCACAACCTGTATAAGCATGGAACACAGGCAGTGCCAAGGATCTTTCTGTGCCAAGTGAAGCACATATTTCATGAGCTGGGATGTACCTAAAGTCCTTTCCACAACCAAAGGCAATCCAGAGTTCTATCTGCTGTCTCTGAGCCAGCTGCTGTACGACTGCCACTGCCAATACTACCACGTCAGTGTCCACAGTTCGAACAAGGATCTTGTGGAAGCCCTGCATAACAGCATCACTGACATGCACCATGATCCTCGAGTCTGCCTCCTCATGGTTGCAGGGAGCAATGTTGCTGGTGTCTCGTGTAGGTAAGCATAGCACATTGGCACCATCAGTAACAATGAGAGTCTGGTCTCCTGATGCATTTTCCAGCAGTTCCTTGTTCAGGAATGTAAACAGGTCTGTCTTGTTGTTGGCCAAGCGAAGGAACTGCTGCCAGTTCTTTGGTGTTGGGCTAGACGCCCCAACTCGTCTGCGCTGAATAGGACCAGTGACACGTTGTTCTCTTGTCTGTGACTTGAGGCTGTTATCGAAGTACTGGTCCCAGACAACATCCACTCTCAGAGCCTGACTTTGAGCATTGTTTATGTATGGAAGAAAGACCTTGGCAGCATAGTCTCCAAATGTCTTGCAGCCCTCAGGTCTAAGAAAGTGAACAAGTGCCGCACCATCCATGATTCGCACTTCAGTCTCTGGTGTCACATCATTTGATGACCCTACTTTCTTTTCAAGACATTCTATGAGATCAGACTTCTTCCCTGGATGTAGCTGCCCATAGGCAGACAGAGATGGAGGAAATGGGAGGTTTTCATGATTGAAGAAATTGTTCAAGTCACCTTTCCTTGTCTGACGTGCAACATACAGACTTGCAAACAGCGAAGATTCACTTTTGAGGAGACTGACTTTGTCCCCTGATTTGTTTGATCGTTTGCCTTGGACATTGAACAGTACCACCTTGTTCCTGGTAATTGTTGCTGTGATTGGGTTAGTATTTGTTTTGAGCCGCTCTTCCACAAATGTTGCATACTGCTCCTGACCCTTTGATGCGAGAGTGGTTAGACACTCGACTGACTGCTCATCCATGATGTCCTTTGTATGGAGTCTGAGAAGGTCCTGCCCTTCCTCCTCAAATGGGCTCCCCATGTCCTCCATTACACTAACTACCGCCTGAACCTGTCCAGCAAACAACTTCTGGGTTGACCGGGTTTGTTCATGATGGTTTCTTTGCCCAGAACTTTGTTGTTTCCCTACCATGGTCGCTTCAAACTCAGAAATTACTCTGACAAGTTCTGGTCCTGCCACTGCCCATCTCAAGAGGGAGTTTGCATCCTGGGTAAGCCCGGTGATTCCGCCTTCATCCTTCATTACTCCATTGTTTTGTTCATGGCAGTGATCGACAGCAATGAGGGAGAATTTTCTCTGGGATTTTGCCACAACAAACTTGCCTTGCTGAAATTCTTTGGCAACATCTGGATGAGTGTGAGATAGACTGCTCATGTCACGCACATGTACGGACATCCAACGTGCGTAGTGGGTGTGGTTGAGACTGAAGAACCAAGGTGTCAATTTCTTCAATGTATCCACATACAAATCAAAGTCACCAGTACGTAGTGATCGCACAAATGTGAACAAGAGAAGTTCCAGCTCTAGACTCGTATGCCAGTACATGAACTGAGGACTTTCAGCTTTTCGCCGTTCACACCATGACTTGTGCTTTCGTTTTGCGCGTTCCAGTTTGGTATGTGAAAACTTCTGATAACAAGATTTGTGCCACTTTGCATTCTGTTCTTTCAATGTTAATTGAATACCATTCCCATGGTCAAGTCGTGCCAGATTGATTTTGATTGGCATTGAGTCAAGGTTACTAAACTGTGTGATGTTGTCTACTATGGTTTCATAGCCTCTGTCAGTTGGTGATATGAGAGACTCTTTGGTGTCCAGTTAACAAAACACACAGATAGTCCAATCAGTTGCTTGAACAGATGAAGATGAGGCACTGGCCATTTCTGTGAATATTCAGTACGTCTTGACTATCACTGTGCGCAGATCAAATATATCAAACTTGCTGAAACTGGAAACAAAATATGATTAAGGCCGAGGGTTTATCCTTTTACCACCTTTATCAAATACATCAAGATACAAGTTACACAGCAGTGATGTCACCAGTGTGCCCTGGTTGTGTGCTGACATTCACTCTATTATATATATATATATGCTTTTATACATCTTTTGAACGATTTTAGGAGTGAATATAGGAAAATAAATAAAAGTACAAAGTCATAACACTTCATAGTAGTTCAGAAACTGCATCGTTGCTGCCGGTTGCTAAGGAAAATGCTTTGCCTAGCAACCGTTGCTATGCAATACAGAAATCTCGGTGGCTCCTGCTCTGAAATTGTAAAGTAGCTCCTTGTGAACATTTCCGGGAAGTTTCATGCTTGTATCACCTTGTGAGCAATTCTTGCACCCATTTCCTTGACTTATTTGGTCTATTAATTCATGTATTCATATTTTTTTTGTTTTCCTTCCTAGAACTCCATCAAGCTTAGAAAACCCCCCCCCCCCCCTCCCTTCAAGTTAAATGTTCGGTAGAAAAATGTCCCGGCCGAAGGCCGCTTCCTCTTAAAATTGCAGGCTCGCTATCGCTCGCCAGGAAATAATCGACACCTAAATGACACGAAAGGTCTTAAAATTGACAACGAAATGGGGCGAAAGGCGTTAATATCGCCAAACTAATGGGCCGAACGTCTTATAATCTCAAAACTAGTGGGGATAAACATTTAGGGAGAGTGGGGTCAAGAAAAACGGTCTGCCTCCCCTTAATATCGGGAACCATTTGTTGCTTTATTTTGTTTCAGTACTTTACCATAAGCCCTCATAAACCGAACACACACACACACACACACATGCACACACACACACACACGCGCACACACACACACAAGTGATTATAACTCCCTTGTCCTTCGAAGGCCTCAGGAAATTAAAAAGATCAAAGTTACCGGAAATTTGTTTGATATATTAATGTAAGTAGAGATGAAACCGGAAGCTCAGTAGGCCAAACAATAGGCAGTATACCGACTTTGAAGAAACGAGAGAGAGAGAGAGAGAGAGAGAGAGAGAGAGAGAGAGAGAGAGAGAGAGAGAGAGAGACTGAGAGACTGTATAGAGTGTTAGATAAAGACAGAAAATACATTGAGAGAGAGAGACTGTAGTGTTCGATAAAGTTAGAAACAAAACAGAGATAGAGAGAGAGAGAGAGAGAGATACTGTATAGTGTTAGATAAAGAAAGAAAATACATTTACAGAGAGAGAGAGAGAGATGCTGTATAGTGTTAGATAAAGAAAGAAAATACATTTACAGAGAGAGATGCTGTATAGAGTGTTAGATAAAGAAAGAAAATACATTTACAGAGAGAGAGAGAGAGATGCTGTATAGTGTTAGATAAAGAAAGAAAATACATTTACAGAGAGAGAGAGGGGTGATCAATGTTCAGACCGCCGTGACATACATCCTGCATATGACGTTTTTGTATTAAGAATGTAATTTTCTTTCAAACCCCCCTCCCCCCTTCATCTCTCTCTCTCTCTCTCTCTCTCTCTCTCTCTCTCTCTCTCTCTCTCTCTCTCTCTCTCTCTCTCTCTCTCTCGAGACGTTATAGACTGCAGCACCGTTGATTCATTTAAACTCCGCTTAGACAAATATCTCGCATCAAACCCGCGACTGACTGCGTTTGTAAATGAATAACTTTATTGTATACCCCCCTCAGTTACTAACCCATCTGTCCCCTACTAACTTCCTAATCCTGCCACGGACATTAGTTCTAGGGCAGTAGTTCCCTTTCCAATGTTCCCTTACCCACTCTAAACCACTGTTTGGACACTTGATCCTCAGTGTTTTGGAGGACAAGCAGCCTAGAAGGGTCACTAGACCTGTTGTTGCTTGATATCCTTTGTACTCCTTTGTACTCTCTCTCTCTCTCTCTCACACACACAACCCCTCAATCTTCTAACTCTCAAGACAGTGAGGAAGGTAATTTTCACACATTCATCCACATTTTTCTGGGGATTCTTTTTCCACATATTTACTGATTCATCCACATTTTTGCTAGTTCGTCCACGTTCTGATCTCCCCTTAGCATATTCGCCTTCTTCCCTTACTTCCTCCTCCCCCCCCCCCCTTACACACACACATCCTCCTTCATCCCAATTTGTCAAAAAGGTAACCAAGGCTTGTGAAAACATGTTTGTGAAATTGACTTCTGCAGTGAAGGGGCGTGGTAGGGGGTAGGAATGGGGGGTGAAGTAGCGAGGAGAGGTGTGAGGGGGGGGGGAGGAAGGTGTGAGGAGGAGGGAGATGTGAGGAGGAGGGAGGTGTTAGGGGGAGGGAGGTGTGAGGAGGAGGGAGGTGTGAGGGGGAGGGAGGTGTGAGGAGGAGGGGGAGGGGGTGTGAGGGGGAGGGAGGTGTGAGGGGAAGGGAGGTGTGAGGAGGAGGGAGGTGTGAGGGGGAGGGAGTTATGAGAGGTGTGAAGGAGAAAGAGGTGTAAGGGTATATATATATATATATATATATATATATATATATATATATATATATATATATATTCTGACATACGGAGCCCTGTATGTTAATTTAAGAGTTAGAATTAGAGTTGAAGGAGCCGCACTACCCAAACGGTGAAGCAGTGGGGGAAACTACCTCGCCCGCATACCAGCAAACTAGCCTTCACACCTGCGTGCGTCATAGGGGACCCTGCAAACTAATTGATGACCGACGCTATGAAGTATGTTCGACGCCAGGAGCTGTGATTGGACCAGGCACCTGCTATGCAACTCGAGGAGCTGTGAGTGGACCAGGCACCTGTTATGAGACTCGAGGAGCTATGATTGGAGCCGGCACCACCCTCGCCTCCTGATTCGTTCCTACACCATCATAGTTTGGTATATAAGACCCGAGTTGTGGGCATTCAAATCAGTCTCATTTGGAGTTGGGGAAGGTGAACTTGCAGCTGGAGGAAGACGGGGTGAAGTATTATAATGGGATTGTGACTGTCAGTCAGATTATATACGTGTGTGTTAAGTGTGTTCGGTGTAAACACTTACGTTATGTTGGTTAGTGAGATATGTGATTGGGAATTAACGTGAACGCTACTATTATATGTTTAACTATTTGATTGCGAATTAACGTTAACGCTACTATTATTGTGTACTTAACTATTTGATTGCGAATTAACGTTAACGCTATTATTATTGTGTACTTAACTATTTGATTGCGAATTAACGTTAACGCTACTATTATTGTGTACTTAACTATTTGATTGCGAATTAACGTTAACGCTATTATTATGTACTTAACTATTTTAGTTGACTAACTTGTGGACTAAAGCAACTCTTTAAGTAATTGGGTTATGATGAAAGTAATATTATTGTTTTATATTAATACTTAAGAGTTCTTTCATTTTCTTTGAATTAAGCTTACATTGCTTAACGGTGCTTAGTACGGTGATGCTATTGTCTCATATTAGTAATATCGCCTTAGACTAACATGGCTGTGTTAATATTACTTCTAGTGATTTCCTAAGCTGAAGAAAATTCTTTTGCTTCAAAATATTATATTTTGCTTTTCATATTATTTGAGTGAGACCTGAATCGAATCTATGAAACGATCCTGTAACTTTATTTACTCATAATCAAACCTCAATGTTACGTGGTTAAGAAATACATTTAACTAATTATTAAATATATATTTAACTTTTTATGTGACTTTGATATTACTCCTGATGATAATAATAATATAATCCTATTAACGTAAGACAAGAACCAAGAATAATTAAATTAAATATAAATAAAAGGACATAAGAAAACTATCTATTAATTTCAAAAAGGGTAAGAGACAGAAATATTCTTACTTTAATATTTATCTTTAAAGACTTTTTATAGAATTAATAGTCCTTCTTTAGCTATAACTTATTCGGTTCCTAACCATAGCCTACTAAGCTTCGGTTAAATAATAATTCTTTATAAATACTACATGACTTTAATTAGTTTCAGTATTTTTCATAATTAAAGAGTATCAGTCAATAAAGGATACCAAGTCCTAAGATCCAAAAGGAAAGGAAGCAACAACAGGAAATAACTTTATTAGATTTTACTTTTGTTTTGCCTTCAGCTGACTGATACCTTAATATATATCTCTGTGCTATCTAGATTCATAAAGTTAACCACTTGAGGATCAAGATACGTAACAGAAGAGTGGCGACCTCGCCAGGATTCGTTTCATACAGTTTCACTCAGTTTCATTAACGTTTCACTACTAAAAAACCGAATATTAATCATCTATCTATCTATCTATTGCCTGACGCCGTGATCCCCGAAGGGGTGGCCACGAACGAACCGCCCCCATGCACCTCTGTCCCCAGTCAGTCGACGCCCCTCCCCCCAACCAGCACCGCCTTCATTCATGTAGTTCCTCACTCCATCCTTCCACCTCATATTCGGTCTACCTCTCCCCCTCTGTCCCTCCACCTCGCTCTCGTTCGTACACCCTCTTAGTCATTCTCTCGCTTTCCATACGTTCCATATGGCCGAACCATCTCAAGTTGTTCCTTTTCACACTTTCCAGCACATCTACCTCCACACCACACCTCCTTCTTACTTCCTCATTCGTCTGTCTATCCCTCCATGTAATTCCGCACGCACTCCTTAAGTAATTCATTTCCACTGCTCTCACTCTTGGTCTGAGTCTCTCAACCAACGTCCATGCTTCGCTTCCGTAAGTCAGTGTCGGGATTACCACACTGTCATGCAAGGACTTCTTCACTTCCATACTGACCACCCTATTTCTTGTTACTGCTTTTAGCGTTCCTACAACCCTCTTCCCCTGTTGTACCCTCTCCCGCACCTCTTCATCCATAGTCCCATCTTTACTCAACACACTGCCCAGATACTTAAAAGAGTTGACGATCTCCATAGCCTGACCGTTCAGCTTCACCTCACACTCTGTGACTTCACCCCTTTCGAAGACCATAACCTTGCTCTTCCCCGTATTTACCTTCAAATTCCGTTTTTCGCACACTGTTCCAAACTCATTTACCAGACCCTGCAACTCCCATTCATTATCACTCATCAGAACTGTATCATCCGCAAACAGCAGTATAGGTAGCTTCCACTCAATTCCCTCCCTTTTCAGCGATACACCAACATCCACTGCTCTTGATAGTATTTCTTTCATAACTCCATCCATATATACAGTAAACAACCACGGGGACATCACACACCCCTGTTTCAAACCAACATTCAGGTCAAAGAACTCGCTCTGCTCACTCTCCACACGTACTGCCGCCTTTGCACCCTCATACATGCTCTTCACTGCTTTCAGCAACTTGCCCTCTACTCCGTATATTCTAAGTACTTTCCACAGACCTTCTCTATCCACTCTGTCATAGGCCTTCTCCAAGTCCATAAAGGCAACATACACCTTTTGTTTCTTCTCCAGATACTTCTCCACAACACAATTCAGGGTAAAAATCTGATCTACACATCCTCTTCCCTTCCTAAAGCCTCCCTGCTCGTCGCCTATCCATTTCTCCGTTCTCACTCTCACTCTCTCAATCACTACCCTACTGTATACCTTCCCTACTACGCTTAGAAGACATATTCCTCGGTGGTTACCACACACTCCTCTTTCCCCTTTGCCCTTATATAGGGGGACTATTATGCCAGTCTTCCAGTCATCGGGTGCACTCCCCTTCTCCCATGCTAGTTTGCACATTTTCCATACCCATTCTATCACTATCTCACCACCATACCTCAACATTTCCCCACACACTCCATCTGTTCCTGGTGCTTTCCCCAACTTCACTCTTTTCATGGCTTCCCACACTTCTGACCTCCTGATCCCCACCTCCTCCTCCACTACTTCTCTTCTTCTCCCTCCCATACCATATCCAGCTATGTTTGCTGGCTCTTCATTCCTTTCATTTAGCAACTCACTGAAGTACTCCCTCCATCTTTCGACTCTCTCTTGCTTCTCGGCTAGCATTCTCCCATTCTTATCTTTCACACCCTTACTGTTTCCCTTGCTACCTTCCCTAACTTTCTTGACTTCTTTCCAGAACAGTTTCTTACTCTCCCTCCATTTTACACTCAGATTCCTTCCAAATTCCTCATCTACTCTTCTCTTACTTTCCTTCACTACTCTCTTCACCACCCTCTTACTCTCCACGTACCTCGCTCGTTTCTGTCTCTCGGAATCTTCATTCCCTCTACTACCCAACCACTCTCTATATGCTTTCTTCTTTTCTTCCACAGCTATTCTTACCTCTTCTGTCCACCATGCTGTACCTTTCACTCCCCTCCCTCTTCTCCTCACTCCACACACCTCCTCACATGCTGCACATATCTCATCCTTAAACACCTTGCTCATCTCCTCCACTTCCTCCATAACTTCCAGGTCGAACCCACCTAGTCGTCTTTCCACTGCTCTCCTGTACTCCTCCCTGACTTCCTTCTCCTGCAACCTCTCCACCCTCCTCACCATTCCACCCTCCTCTCGCCTCCCTCCCGCTCTCCTCACCCACTTCTTTTGTATCCTAACCTTAGCTACCACATTAGCTACCATATTAATCATGTCTCAACTAATTAATGAAGAAGATGCTAGAGTTTTCATAGAATCAGAACCCACCGCCCCTGATATTGACTGTCTGTCAAAATCCGAACTGAAAGTGCTTGCCTCACATCTCCAATTAACTGTCTCAAACATGTCTAAAGTAGAGGTGGCTCAGACCATAAAAACCCACCTGTTCCCTGTAGAAGGCGGGGAGGGTGACGGAGCAGTTGGTGGGATCCCTAGTAAACCTAGCCAACTTGATGAACAATTGCCACCTGGTTTGACCGGTGATCAAATATACGAACTAGAACTAGCCAGAATGAAAATAAATGCTGATGCCGAACAAGCCAGACTAAAAATAGAAGAAGCCAGAATAAAGACTGAACATTATCAATATCAATATCAAATAGCTCAACTAAATGTCAATACAAATGCTCCCGAAATTTCTCCCCCTCTGGGATTGACTATGACTAGTGTCATTCCACCTTTCACTGAGGATAATGTGCAGGATTTCTTTGTTTTGTTTGAGGAAGTTGCTGGAGGTATGAAGTGGACAAGAGATCAATGGCCTTTTATGTTACAAACTGTTTTGACAGGGCAGGCTCGAGCCACGTATTTGTCAGAAGTACCAGAAGTTAGGCAGGATTATGACAATCTCAAAGAAGCTATCCTAAAAACCTATCAATTGCAGCCTGAGGCTTACAGGCAATCTTTCCGTAAAAACCAGAAGAAAGTAGAAGAAACCCATAAGGTATTTGCCAGGACCATGACTAAAACTTTCAATCATTGGGTCAAGAGTAAGAAAGTCACAAGCTACAACGATCTGAAGGAGTTGGTCCTGTTAGAAAATTTCCTATGGAAAATTGATTCTTCTGTATCCTATCATTTAAAGGGGAAAAAGGTAGATTGTCTTGCCGACGCTGCTGACATGGCTGACACATACGTGCTCAACAACAAATTTCGTGGAAAGAAGCCCTACGATAATTTTAGCTCTAATTTTAAGTATCCCAATCACAAATCTGACAGACCCAGTCACAAGCCTATAACGTCTTCCCCAGCTAGCCAAAACCGAATTGTTCCCCCAACTAAAAATGCGACTCAGGGCAATGGTAACAGAGGTGGGCCCCAAACTAATAGTAATGCTCAAAGAGGGAACGTTCCCGTATCCCCTAAAGTATGTACTTTTTGTGGCAAGAGAGGCCACCTAGCTTATCAGTGCTGGGCCAAGGAGAGAACCGAGAGATCGGGGCAGACAGTTGCCGCCGTATCTCAAACTCCATATGTGCCTGTAATGCAGGACTCCCGACAGAAGGAGTACCTAGCACCAAAAGTTCCTTTAATGCAGGACTCTCGACAGAAGGAGTACCTAGCAGCTAACGTAAAACATCTAGACAGGGGTGTAGTAGCATGTGTGGTGCAACCCACTAGGGTTAAGCCAATAATAATTTCACCATCAGTGCAGGACAGTTACCGTCCCTTTATTTCATCTGGCAACGTGAGATTAAATGGTTGTATGCATGAGGTAAAAATTCTGAGAGACACAGGTTCTACTAGCACCCTCATGGTGAATCCTTACACTGAGTGCCCACCTGGCGAACCAGTTGTAATGAGAGGTGCTGGAGGCCAGTTTTATGCATACTTGGTAAAAGGCGAAATTGAATGTGAGTTACTACAGGGTGAGGCCACCATAGCTTTGTGTAGGTCCCAAGATATCCCTGTGCCTGGGGTAACACTCCTTTTGGGGAATGATGTAGCAGGTGAGAAGGTCCGACCAGACCCCATTTTGTCACTTTTCCCTGTTAACGAGCCACTAACCGGTGAGCTCGAAAAGGAGATGCCAACTGTTTTCCCTGTGTGTGCTGTCACACGTTCAATGTCTCAAGTAGCAGTTCCCTCAGACAGAAATGTACCGAATGTAAGAGTTGATGAAAGGGATGAGAGTGTGACTGATGCTCCAACTGTGCCTGATGATGTGACTGAGGTGGATTTATCTGACACCTTTATGGCTCATCTTGACCCTAACGATGACCATGAAACCCCTCCAAATTGTCCTAGTGGCCTGGTAGAGCTACAGAGAGATGATAGTGAATGCAAGGAGTTAGCTGCCAGGTCCGTGAGTGAAGAGGAATGTGAGAAGGAGGGTGGTGAATGTTTCTACCTCAAAGGAGGAGTATTGTGGCGAAGATGGAGACCGCCACACAGACCAATCGATGACGGGGCTTGGGACGTCCATCAAGTAGTAGTCCCCAAACCTTGTCGTAGAGATATCATGGAAATGGCACATTGTATACCATTGGCAGGACACCTAGGTGTGAGAAAAACTCTAGACAGAATCAGAGCCCACTTTTACTGGCCAGGAATGCGTGCAGATGTAGTGGAGTGTTGTAGAGTGTGTCACACTTGCCAGATGACAGGAAAACCCAATCAGAAGGTGCCTGTACATCCTCTGGTGCCCTTGCCCGTTTTCGAGAATCCTTTTACTCGGGTGGTAGTGGACATTGTAGGCCCATTGCCTAAGACTTCCCAAGGTAACATTTATTTATTAACTATCATGGACATGGCAACTCGCTACCCAGAGGCTATACCCTTAAGGACTACCTCTGCTCCAACTGTCGTCAAGGAACTGCTCAAATTCTTCACCAGAATGGGTTTCCCCCATGAGGTGCAAAGTGATCAAGGAACTAATTTTACCTCTAACATTTTTCAGCAGTCCCTGAAGGAGTTGGGTATCGAGCATGTTAAGTCTAGCACCTACCACCCAGAGAGTCAAGGGGTTCTCGAACGATATCATCAGACATTAAAGGGAATGTTACGTAAATATTGTACAGAGACTGGAGTTGAGTGGGATAAGGGGGTACCTTTCTTTTATTTGCTACTCGTGAGGTTCCAACTGAATCCCTGGGTTTTTCCCCTAATGAGCTAGTTTTCGGTCACCAGGTAAGAGGTCCTTTGCAACTATTGCAGGATAGCCTAGTTGGCCAGGAGGGGAACCAAAACCTCCTCAAGTATGTTTCAGATTTCAAAACCCGGCTGAGATCCTCATGTGAGTTTGCCGCTCAAAACTTGACCGTGGCTAAAAGCTCCATGAAGAAATGGTATGACAGAAAAGCCCGTGAGAGGGAGTTTCAGCCCGGTGATGAGGTTTTGGTCTTGCTCCCCCTTTTTGGCCAACCATTATCTGCCAAGTTCAGGGGCCCATATAAGATCATTCGGAGGGTGAGCATTACCGATTATCTAGTAACTACCCCAGACAGGAGAAAGCCCACGCAAGTATTCCATATAAATATGTTGAAGCCCTACCATAGGTCCCCTGATTCCTCTCTTCCAGATTCTCCCACTGTGGCAGTGAATGTCAGGACCTGTGGACAGCCTGGTGCGGACGAAGTTTTCAGTTCTCTTACTGATCCGCAACAGACTGTTCCAGAGCCTGAAGGTATCCATGCAGACTTTGACTTGTCATGTAGCCTATCCAACTTTCAGTATAATTCAGTGGCTTGGAGGGAATTACCATCTAAACTATGTCATCTTCCCTCTGAGCAAGCGAACCATCTAATCTCTGTTTTATCTCAGTCTCCCAGTGTGTTCCGTGATACTCCAGGGCTCACTTCTTTGGCCGTGCACGACATCGACGTAGGGGATGCAACTCCCATTAAACTATCCCCCTACCGTGTCTCACCACAACTCAGGAGTATACTGCAGGTCGAGCTTGACTTAAATTTTTCAAACCAGCTGATCACAAGGGCCTTAAGCCAGTGGAGTAGTCCAGTCATACTTGTGCCAAAGCCAGACGGGAGCCATAGGTTTTGTAGAGACTATAGGCAAGTTAATGCTGTCACAAAGAACGATACCTACCCACTGCCACGGATCAAAGATTGCATTTACCAGGTTGGCCTCAAACAGCAGTAAGTTTAACTTAATGAGAGGATTTTGGCAATTAGCTCTCCCTTGTAGCGAGGTAAATATTATGCTTTAGTAGTGTGCTGTCAAGCCTTCAGCTGTGAGATGCCTTGCAGTTCGAATAACGCTCCAGCTACGTTCCGGCTATGTTCTGATGTGGTACCTGGAGACGTTGCCTACTTTGGGTGATATCCTTATTATATCCTCATTATAATCTTGCTGTTGCCAATCTGGTGGTGAATCTATTTATGTATTATGTTTAATATTATGTACTGTACTCCTTAAACTCTTTTCTAGGGGGGAGGTCTGACATACGGAGCCCTGTATGTTAATTTAAGAGTTAGAATTAGAGTTGAAGGAGCCGCACTACCCAAACGGTGAAGCAGTGGGGGAAACTACCTCGCCCGCATACCAGCAAACTAGCCTTCACACCTGCGTGCGTCATAGGGGACCCTGCAAACTAATTGGTGACCGACGCTATGACGTATGTTCGACGCCAGGAGCTGTGATTGGACCAGGCACCTGCTATGCAACTCGAGGAGCTGTGAGTGGACCAGGCACCTGTTATGAGACTCGAGGAGCTATGATTGGAGCCGGCACCACCCTCGCCTCCTGATTCGTTCCTACACCATCATAGTTTGGTATATAAGACCCGAGTTGTGGGCATTCAAATCCGTCTCATTTGGAGTTGGGGAAGGTGAACTTGCAGCTGGAGGAAGACGGGGTGAAGTATTATAATGGGATTGTGACTGTCAGTCAGATTATATATGTGTGTGTTAAGTGTGTTCGGTGTATACACTTACGTTATGTTGGTTAGTGAGATATGTGATTGGGAATTAACGTGAACGCTACTATTATGTGTTTAACTATTTGATTGCGAATTAACGTTAACGCTACTATTATTGTGTACTTAACTATTTGATTGTGAATTAACGTTAACGCTATTATTATTGTGTACTTAACTATTTGATTGCGAATTAACGTTAACGCTACTATTATTGTGTACTTAACTATTTGATTGCGAATTAACGTTAACGCTATTATTATGTACTTAACTATTTTAGTTGACTAACTTGTGGACTAAAGCAACTCTTTAAGTAATTGGGTTATGATGAAAGTAATACTATTGTTTTATATTAATACTTAAGAGTTCTTTCATTTTCTTTGAATTAAGCTTACATTGCTTAACGGTGCTTAGTACGGTGATGCTATTGTCTCATATTAGTAATATCGCCTTAGACTAACATGGCTGTGTTAATATTACTTCTAGTGATTTCCTAAGCTGAAGAAAATTATTTTGCTTCAAAATATTATATTTTGCTTTTCATATTATTTGAGTGAGACCTGAATCGAATCTATGAAACGATCCTGTAACTTTATTTACTCATAATCAAACCTCAATGTTACTTGGTTAAGAAATACATTTAACTAATTATTAAATATATATTTAACTTTTTATGTGACTTTGATATTACTCCTGATGATAATAATAATATAATCCTATTAACGTAAGACAAGAACCAAGAATAATTAAATTAAATATAAATAAAAGGACATAAGAAAACTATCTATTCATTTCAAAAAGGGTAAGAGACAGAAATATTCTTACTTTAATATTTATCTTTAAAGACTTTTTATAGAATTAATAGTCCTTCTTTAGCTATAACTTATTCGGTTCCTAACCATAGCCTACTAAGCTTCGGTTAAATAATAATTCTTTATAAATACTACATGACTTTAATTAGTTTCAGTATTTTTTATAATTAAAGAGTATCAGTCAATAAAGGATACCAAGTCCTAAGATCCAAAAGGAAAGGAAGCAACAACAGGAAATAACTTTATTAGATTTTACTTTTGTTTTGCCTTCAGCTGACTGATACCTTAATATATATCTCTGTGCTATCTAGATTCATAAAGTTAACCACTTGAGGATCAAGATACGTAACAATATATATACTGTATATATATATATATATATATATATGTATATATATATAGAGAGAGAGAGAGAGAGAGAGAGAGAGAGAGAGAGCGAGAGAGAGAGAATAATAGTGTAGCAACATTCCAACTCAATATGACACGTAACCTACCGCATATAATTAATCTCCATCCAATAATCTGATCGTGTTATTTACCGACCGCTCTGGAACTTTGACCACAACAACCGTCTCCTCCTAATTAACCCGACCCACTTAAGGGGGTAGTGCTTGGTTTTTGGTATATATATATTTATATATTAATATATTTTAGAGTTTCCTCGGTAGACCTCCATCAAGCTTAGAAAAACACCCCCTAGACCCCCTTTCAAGATAAATTTGTCCATTAGAAGGAACCGGCCGGAGGCCGGTTCCTCCTAAAATTAGAGGCTCGCTATCGCTCACCAGGAAAAAATCGACACCTAAAGGGCACTAAATTAGCGAAAGGTTTCATAATCGCCAAACTAACGGAACGAACGACTTAAAACCTCAAAACTAATATGCTAAACGTGAGGGAGAAGGGGGTCCAGAAAAAGCTATTAGTTCCCCCTTAAGGTTGCCACACACCGCCGCCAGGGGAATCCGAGCACGAATATACTATATGCCGTCCTTTATGGGGGGCTGGTTGGTTGTCATGGCTCCCCTTCTCCCTCGTGTTTAGCCTCATTAGTTCTGAGATTTTAAGACGTTCGGCCCATTTGTTTGGCGATTTTATGACCTTTCACCCTATTTCTTTGTCAATAGTAAGACTTTTCGAGGTATTTAGGTGTCAATATTTTGCCTGGCGAGCGATACCGAGCCTGTAATATTATAGTAACCGGCCTGCCGAGAAAATAAAATCTATCGCATGTAAAAATGTAAGAATTCCTTTATTTATGTTTTTTATTTATTTTGTTTTAAAGCTTGATGGAGGTCTAGAGAGGAAACAAAAATAATATATGATGAACAGAAAATAAGTAGACCTCTTATTAAATAGACCTCCATCAAGCTTAGAAAAAAAAACCCTAGATCCCCCATCAAGATAAATTTGTAAATTTTTCGGTAGAAAAATGTCCCGGCCGAAGGCAGATTCCTCTTAAAATTGCAGGCTCGCTATCGCTCGCTTGGAAATAATCGACACCTAAATGACACGAAAGGTCTTAAAATTGACAACGAAATGAGGCGAAAGGTGTTAAAATCCCTTAACTAATGGGCCGAACGTCGTATCTCAAAACAAATGAGGCTTAACACGAGGGAGAAAGGGGACCAGAAAAAGGCCCATATCCCCTTAAATGATGTTGTTCGCTTTGCTAGAGGAGGAAGGAGGAAGGAGGAAGTATAATAACGTTGCACTCTTTAAAACTTTACTTGCAAAATGTAGCCTATTGCAATCGTAATTAAATATTAAATACCGTTAGTTCACACACACACACACACTCACACACACACACACACTCTCTCTCTCTCTCTCTCTCTATATATATATATATATATATATATATATATATATATATGCATTATATATATATATATATATATATATATATTGCATATATATATATATATATATATACAGTATATACTCTACAGGATGTTCCAGTAATGCTTTTCATAAATTTTATGGTGGACTCATCAGACAAAAATAAGAATAAATTACTCTATGAACATGAGGTTGAGTATTTATAATAACGGAGTTATTACACGATTTAAGTTAACGATAGATACAATGCCATTCAGTGCCATTTTAGTGGATTATATCCATTTGGCCTTCGCTATCGCTTGCTAGCCTCAAGATAGTGAGCAGTAGCAATCTGACTTTTCGGTAGAAAAATATGTCTGGCTTCGCCGGATTTGCCGGACATATTTTTCTACCGGCGAAGCCGGACATATTTGTCTACCGAAAAGTCAGATCGCTACTGCTCACTATCTTGAGGCTAGCAAGCGATAGCGAAGGCCATATGGATATAATCCACTAAAATGGCAACATTAACCCTTGGACTGAATGGCATTGTATCTATCGTTAACTTAAATCGTGTAATAACTCCGTTATTATAAATACTCAACCTCATGTTCATAGAGTAATTTATTCTTATTTTTGTCTGATGAGTCCACCATATAATTTATGAAAAGCATTACTGGAACACCCTGTATATATATATATATATATATATATATATATATATATATATATATATGTGTGTGTGTTAGTAAAGCCAGGTAATAAATTTTCTTTAATACATACGAGGTTGAAAGAAATGGCAATTTCTGCGTTGGAAATTTTATTATTCAAAGTTTCCAGGTCTCTGATGAGTTTTCGCTGGGTGGCAGGAAGTAGATGAAGGAGATGAGCAAAATTCATGGTGGTACAGGGTTACATAAATGTAAATGATGATACAGGATATACGACGCGTTTCACTGGAGGCGAAAAACAAGGG